>JAQQPU010011629.1:0-27547 GCA_029168905.1 Artemia sp. Kazakhstan ARC1039
CTCAAAACTAATTAGCTTGGAAGAAGCATGCCTTTGAAATAAGGAATAATATAACCAGCAAACTAAAATAATTCACAAAAATTAACCAATGGTATAAAAGCACACATTTTAAAGGGGTAGTGTAGGACTGAAATATACCTTTTTATCTATGGTAAAATCTCCAGCCCCTAAGTTGTATCAAGTCTTAATTAAAACTAAACGACTTTTATTTCTTTCTTCTGAAATCATCCTGCTGGGTAGAGCCACAAACTCCCTTAATTTTTTTTTTTTTTTTTGCTTTGAACTTGTCTTATATGATATAGGGGAGAGTCGGGTACGTCGGGACGCGGGTCTGTTGAGACACGTGTACTTTTGACAGAAAACGTCAAGCTAAAAATCTGCGGCTATTCACACCTCAAACGCCATCTTTTGGACTGTTTTTGGATGTAGTATAGTGGTCGCATGTGCAACTTTCTATCACAAAATTCACTTAAGAATTTTTTATTTGGTTTTTGGAAAATATTTTTGCTTTGCGGAATTCTACGGTACTCTTAGGTAAGCAGCTTCTAGAAAATTGCTTATAGCCCATTAGATAGAAAAACTTATAAGCTTTTCGATGGTATAAATTTTGTTGTGTTTCTCTGCTATCTAGTAGCTGATCAAATTTTGTTTCGTAAGTTCGTACTGTTAGGGTACACTGGGATGCGTGTTCTGGGTTATACTGGGACAGGTTCAGTTCATTGTGTCCCAGGGTACCCTTGATTGCTTTAGCCTAGAGAACATTCAAGAGTGCTTTTTGTCTTATATTGACTTCTTTCTTTCGTTTTTCTACTCTCGATGAGCCTTGTGTTATTATTAGGTAGCTACAGCAATCCTAAAAAAAATTCAAAAAATCAAATATTTTACAATCCAGGCCAATCGTGTCCCCCTCAACACATAAAATAAACTCCGCTAGTTTAAAATAAATTCCTACGATCATTAAAAAATGACTTCAAATCTATAATCTATAATCTAGAAGTTCATAAGAATCCTATTCTATTTTTTTACTCTATTTTTTTCATCAAATAAACTCCACTAATTCAAATCTAAGTCTTCAAATCTAAGACCTCCAGTCTAAAATCTACAATCTAGGTCTCAAATACTTCAAATCTAAACTCTATAATTTTGTTTCTTTATATCTTATAAAATCCTATATTATTTGTATATTCCATAAAACTATATTCAAGCATAAACTCCACACATTCCACTTATTCAATTAAATATAAATATTACCTAATATATAAACTTAGAAGAACTTGAACTTAATGTATAAACTAAAAACTCTTTCTTTCATTTTAGAATGCCAAAAACGAGGAAAGCTGATCCATCACTTTACGTCTGGAATGAGGAGGACATGAAGAAATCAGTAGAAGCTTACCTTTATGGGATGCCACTTCGAGTAGCTGCTGAAGTTTACAATGTCAAGCGGTCAACTCTCAGCAGATATGCCATTGCGATTTTGTAACAGAAATGATGAAGAAAAAGAAGAGTTCAGTTACACTCCCACCTATGACAACAGGCGAGTATTTACGATTGATCAGGAGCTTCAACTTGAAGAGTACATCTTTCAAGCAGCCCGAATGCACTATGGTCTCTCCAAGAAGAGAGCCAGAGAGCTTGCTTGGGTTATGGCGAAACGAAACAGACTTGTATATCCGACAAGATGGAAAACAGAAAAGTCTGCCGGCAAAGACTGCTTGTATGGCTTTCTTAGAGAGAATCCTTCGATTTTGCTTCGAAGGCTGGAAAGTACAAGTATCCAGAGAAATCTTGGCTACAATCGTATTGCTGTTGACACTTTTTACAGGAATCTCGGAGAGTTTTATTCAAAAAAGTTCCCGGCTAGCCGGATCTTCAACCTCGATGAGATTGGGCTCACAAATGTCTTGACCAAGTGTCAAAGAGAGCTGAGCCCAAAGGGAGTAAAGCAGCTTGGTGCTAAGACTTTCCATGACAGAGGAAAGCTGGTGACCATGGTGGGCACTATAAATTCCATGGGAGGATTTATTAGAGCCTTTCTGATTTTCCCATGAGCACGTTTTGTAGAAAGGCTTCTTGAAGGAGCCCCCCCCCCACAGACTGCTGGAATAGCAAGTGGCAAGCATGGAAATGCTTGGATGACAAAGGATTTTTTTTTTCTGTATTTGGAGCACTTTGTATCGCATGTCCACACATCTCCTGAGAATTCTGTCTTGATTCTGATGGACAATCATGAAAGTCACACCAGTTACAATGCAGTTTCAGTGGCCAAAGAAAATGGAATACATTTACTTACATTCCCGCCGTACACATCATCCAGGTTGCAGCATCTTGACGTTTCGGTTTATGGATCTTTAAAGAATTACTGGCCACAGGCGATGGAGAGCTAGTTGAGACTTCATTCTGGTCGGCAAGTGATGGAACATCAGATCGAAGAATTACTGGGGGTTGATCTTCCTAAGGCCTTCTCTCAGACTAACATCACTAGTGGATTCTCAAAGCCTGGAATTTTCCCACTAAATACTGGAGTGTGGCAAAAGTCTGACTTTCTTCCTGCTTTGTGACGAGAAGATACTACTGAGTCGGGAAATTAGTCTGCCACTGTTGACAAAAAATTACCAGATCTGCAAAAACTTTGGTTGAGCCAGAGTCCCAGTAGGCTACTACAACCCATTCAACCTCGTTTGTTGTGCCAGAAGATATTATACCTTTGCCAAGAAGGGAAGCTACAAAAAGAAAGACAGGCAGGAAACCTGGAGTATCCAAGATATTGACTTCTACACCGGTGAAAGACTCGATCCAAGCTGCAAAAACGAAAGGAAGACAAAAAAAGAGAAGAAGGATCACAAGAAAAGCAAGAAAGCGGCTCCTGCCAAAAACCCGAGGATTCAGAACAAAACTACCAAGAGATTGCTGACGTTCAGTGACGAAAGCGGAGATGAAGCAGGACCAGGGGATTTTGAGTGTGACGACAATTCTGACGACTCGTTCTGCTCTGAAAATTTCCAATTTTTTGGAAGAGGAGTCTGTGACTCCCAGTATCTGTTCCGGTGACTTTGTTCTAGTCGAGTACAAGGAGAAAAAGGGGTTGAAGTTCTACACTGGTGAAGTTCTTCAGGCCGGACCAGACGGCTACACTGTCAATTTTTTGAAACAAAAAATTTATTTTTTTTTCTTTACCGTACGAATGATTTTGGTAATGAAATACATAGTTTGTAAATTAGCTGTTGGCATAAGTATACAGATTTTTAATTTTTTTCTTTTTCCTATACAAAATTGAAATACCTCAGAATTGAATCTTATGTCACTGTAAAGTACAAAATATATTTCTTACGATAGTAGTTCCGAGCAAACTTTCGGTTGTGTATTACTTACTTAGAAGCCCAGAAGTTTACGTTTCCAAAAGAGCGTGATGAAGCGTTTGTTGATAGCTCAGAAGTAGTGATGAAATTGCCAGTTCTAATGGTCTCGGGCAGAACTAAACACACTGTCAAGATGATCAGCTTTAATACAGACCTGACCAACTGTTCTGTTGAATAATTTTTTAAATAAGTTTGTTGTATTTTTACAAGTTTATACCACAAAATATACGAAGTTTTAATTTATTTTTCATGGTGACCCAAAGTACCCACCGCCCTGACCCATAGCACCCGCACAAGTGGTACTCTGGGACAAAACAAGAGCATTTGAAAAAAAAATTCTTGCTAATTTTACTGTGAGCAATAAAAAACTGAGAAAAAACCCAGTAAAAGCCAAATGATTTTGCCACAGATTGATGTTTGATACAAGAAAATCAGACTGTACATATAGGCGATATTGAGCTTTAAGTTGAACTTGTCCCAAGGTTCCCGACTCTCCCCTAGCTTGTTTCATTTCCCTTTTGACAAGCAACTATGAAAGGTTTTATTTGATCGTTGTTTTTCCCCTAAGTTAATAAGTCCCCTGAGTAAGTTAATTTTGGCAGCCATCACTTCTGATACTGCTTTTAGAAAGTAAAATATTTTCCCCTATTTTTTATGTAAACTTGATTTTGGTGGCCATCACTTCTAATACTGCTTTCAGAAAGTAAGTGACCTTGCCCTACATTAAAACTTAGGATACTACCAAGGATACGTCAGAATAAGAACCCACTATCTGAATATAAAATCAAATACATCAAACAGGGGTACGAAGTAGCTAACACACTGAATACGTAATTTTCTATGCTAAAAGGTTTAAGTTAATGTTAACTAAAAGCCTATACACTTGAACAAGTCATTTCCTACTAGGCTCATGTAGAAGTTCATAATGATTGTCTATTTCATCACAATTATAATAAGCAAACAATAAAAAATTAAAATGTGGAATGGAAATTCAGATTAAAGCTTTGATCAAACCTGAAAGCCTTTTTAGGAAAACTTGATTAGTTTATTTTGAATTTGTTCGTTGTTCAGCAACACTCTGTAAGCTCAGCCAGAGTCGACCCAGCTCTAAATGGGTACTTGGGGGAAGGTAAGCAGGAAGGTTGTGCGAAAGCACAGGATAGCTGGCCCCCAACTCCCCTTGCATTTCCTGGCAGAAAGGCCTTGAAACGAAAATCAGTCCCACCGGGTTTGACTTTGAGGGTCTAGTACCATATAATTTACCTTTACTGCCTACGTAATTGACAAAATTCGCTTTGAAAAGACTGCAAAGCATGACGGAGTTTAGATTAAGCCTATGTTAGTGTGAGCGTTTCTATAATGTAGTGTTAAAGCACCATAAAGCGTCATTAATGTATCCCTTGCGTGTTTTTGTGACCTGAGCTATCTTAAATTTTCAAGCGTAATTCCTATGATCGATCACAGGGAATGATTTATAGCAAATATTTTTGAAATTAGTAAAGATGGAAGCTTGAAATGGTAGTTTTTTTTCCTATAATGCATCTGACGAAAAACATAAAGACATAGCTCTAGCAGATAACATTTGAGAGCAATTAAATTTTGAAATATGATTTTTAAATCAAGTTGTTGTCAGTTTCAACTTCCGTTTCTCTAGTTCAATGGTGATATTAAAATCAAAGAAAACTCTGACCATACCGAACATTCATAAATATTACTTTGTTTTTAATCACCAGAACTGGGTATAACTCGGCAACTCTTTTTAATAATGCGGTTCGGGAATAAAGAAAAAAAAAGAGCTAAATTTCTTTCCTGAGAAATGAAAGCAACAACACCATCTACCGAGAAAACCAAGATTTACCGCCAACTAATAACGTTACCGAGAAAAAACTCTAAATTATTTATAAAAACCGAATTAAAGAATGTTAGTTTTTTTGCTGCTTTTCAAAAATAAAAGAACCAATTTTGCTAGACTGTTGACTGAAAGCTAAAAACAAAACATCAGCTTACTTCCACAAACCTTTGGGTTTGATCTAAACAATCCAACTTGATCCAAACTAAGAGCAGCTTTGGCGTTTTATAGGCCAGATAAAGATGCAGAAGAGAGAATGAGCCCCTTGTCCCCCCCAATCCTGTAACCTCGATGCTTCCCAATTTCTTCAATCATTCTTTATCGTTTCCAATAGTTGCTTTTTTTTGTAATGCCCCAAAATGATACCTTTCTCCCAGAAACAAAATCGCATGTGCACGCTTCATGAGACAAAACTGCCAAGAAAACTACCGTCAGTATGCCTAAAACACGTTAAATCACTGAAACCTACTACTACTGCTACTAACAACTCACCGCAGCATCAAGCCGCCTGAGGCCTACACAGCTACGCACGCTCCTTCTCCATCCCAATTTATTCAAAGCCTCCCTCTTTACACCCTCCCAAAAAGTGCCCGTTTTCTTTAAATCTTTCTTTATGACATCCTCCCACTCGAACCGTGGACAATCTGCTTTTCGTTAAGCCATAGACGGTTGGCAGAAAAGGACAATCTTTGGAAATCTGTCATCCTTCATCCGCAGAACATGTCCTAGCCATCTCAACCTTTCTCTCAGTATAGCCCTAGAAAGTGGGACTGAACCACACTTTTCGTACAGCCTACTGTTTGAAACACGGTCAGTAAGCCTGGTACCAAGAACAATCAGTAGGCAATTTCTCTAGAAAACATCTAGCAAATCTTCATCCGTTTTTTGGAGCGCCCATGCTTCAGAGTCATATTTGACCACTGTCATCTCTGTAGCTTCCAATATTCCAAAACTTCTTCATGGCTCCCACCGTCCTTACTAATAATACTACCAAGGTAAGTGAAAATTTCAGCCTGATCAGTCTTTTCGTTACCCAATGTCACCTTTTCATTTTTACTTATTCCTAACCTCACTGACTTAGTCTTCTTAACATTTATTTTCAAACCTATTCAAGCACCATGAGCTAGCAAAACCTCTAAAAGTTTATTCAATTTTGCTGACACTTTCACCTAGGATGCTTAAATCATCAGCATAATCTAAGTCCAGGAGAGTTTTTCCTCCCCATTTGATTCCGTGGTCTCCCACATCCCTTTCCTGTGCTTCTTAAGACAAAATCCATCAAAATGATCCATATAAAGGGGGATAGAACACAACCCTGATTAACTCCTGATTTCATACGAAACTAGATGCTAACTGCATTTCCTACCTTAATCGCAGCAGTATTATTCTCGTACATAGCACTAATCACTTTAATGTATTTGTCTGGTATACCATACAAGGATAAAACCTTTGCAAAAGCTCTTCCATCAACAGAATCGAACAGAAGCTCGTAATCAATATAACTCAGGATCAAAGGTGTTTGATAACTCAGGTACTTTTCAATTATAAGCCTAATAGCGAAAATTTGGTCGACACATCCTCTACCTTTTCTAAAACCACACTGTTACTTGACCAAAGTTGTTTAATTTCCTTCACAATCGTTATTACAGTACAAAGTGTTACCCTAATAAAATTATAAACATGATAGAGGTCAGACAGTTCAAATTTTTGGGTTAACTTTGTCATTAACCACGGTAATCAATTTATGACCTTATTTACTACCTTTGTAAAATAAATACAAAAATTAAACATTTAGATGTATCTATCATCAGTAGTTTAATTAAAGTATCGCCAAAGACAATCATCACCGAAAACAGTTGTTTTTTTCTTTCTTTCTTTAATACTTTTATGTCTGAATGACTATATACTGGGACGAAAAAACCTTGGGGAAGACCTTTGGCGTTAAATTTTAGGACTTCTAAGGATACTTAACCCCGTCATTTCTTTTCGTCCAAGGGCTAAATGCTTACTCTAACTAATTTTTACAGAATACGAAGGATGATGATAATCTTGAGCTCCCAATATCCTATATAAATAATTGCCACTTTGCTACAGATTCATATAGCCTACATAGATTTTGCTTCGAAGGCTGGAACCTACAAGTATCCAGAAAAATCTTGGCTTCAATCGTGTTGCTGTTGACACTTTTTACAGGAATCTCGGAGAGTTGTATTCAAAAAAGCTCCCGGCTAGCCGGACCTTCAATCTCGATGAGATTGGGCTTATGAATGTCCAGACCAAGTGTCAAAGAGTGCTGAGCCCGAAGGGAATAAAACAGCTTGGTGATAAGACTTTCCATGAGAGAGGAAAGCTGGTGATTATGGTGGGCACTATAAATGCCATGGGAGGATTAATTAGAGCCTTTCTGATTTTCCTACGAGCATGTTTTGTAAAAGGCTTCTTGATGGAGCCTCCCCCCCACAGACTGCTGGAATAGCAAATGGCAACCCTGGAAATGCTTGGATGACAAAGGATTTGTTTTTGCTGTATTTGGAGCACTTTTTATCTTATGTCCACACATATCCTGAGAATCCTGTCTTGATTCTGATGGACAATCATGAAAGTCACACCAGTTACAATGCAGTTTCGTTGGCGAAAGAAAATGGAATACATTTACTTACGTTCCCGCCGTACACATCATCCAGGTTGCAGCCTCTCGACGTTTCGGTTTATGGACCTTTAAAGAATTACTGGTCACAGGCGATGGAGAGCTAGTTGAGACTTCACTCTGGTCGAGCAGTGACGAAATAGGAGATCGAAAAGATACTGGGGGCTGCTTTTCCTAAGGCCTTCTTTAAGACTAATATCACTAGCGGATTCTCAAAGCCTGGAATTTTCCCACTGATTACTGGAGTGTGGCAAAAGTCTGACTTTCTTCCTGCTTTGCGACGAGAAGATACTACTGAATGGGAAATTAGTCTGCCACTGTTGATAAAAAATTACCAGATCCGCAAGAATTTTGGTTGAGCCAGAGTCCCAGTACTACAACCCATTCAACCTCGTTTGTTGTGCCAGAAGATATTATACATCTGCCAAGAAGGGAAGCTACAAACAGAAAGACAGGCAGGAAACCTGGAGCATCCAAGGTATTGACTTCTACACCGGTGAAAGACTCGATCCAAGCTGCAAAAACGAAAGGAAGGCAAAAAAAGAGAAGAAGGATCTCAAGAAAAGTAACAAAGCGGCTCCTGCCAAAAAGCGGAAGATTCAGAACAAAGCTACCAAGAGATTGCTGACGTTCAGTGACGAAAACGGAGATGAAGCAGGACCAGGGAATTTCGAGTGAGACGACAATTCTGACGACTCGTTCTACTCTGAAGATTGCCAATTGGCGGAAGAGGGGTCTGTGACTCCCAGTATCTGTTCCGGTGACTTTGTTCTACTCGAGTACAGGGGAAAAAGGGGTCGAAGTTCTACACTGGTGAAGTGCTTCAGGCCAGACCAGACGGCTACACTATCAATTTTTTGAAACAAAAAGTTCCAGCCTAGAGGTTTATGTTTCCGAAAGAGCGTGATGAAGTGTTTGTTGATAGCTCAGAAGTAGTGATGAAATTGACAGTTCTAATGGTCTCGGGCAGAAAAAAACGCACTGTCAAGATGATTAGCTTTGATACAGACCTGACCAACTGCTCTGTTGAATAATTTTTTAAATAAGTTCGTTGTATTTTTACAATTTTATACCACAAAATATAAGAAGTTTTAATTTATTTTTCATGGTGACCCAAAGTACCCACCGCCTTGCCCATAGTACCTGCACAAGTGGTACTCAGGGACAAAACAGGACCCTTTGAAAAAAAAAATTCTTGCTAATTTTACTGTGAGCAATAAAAATCTGAGAAAAATCCCAGTAAAAGCCAAATGATTTTGCTACAGATTGATGTTTGATACAAGAAAATCGGACTGTAAATGTTGGCAATATGTAAATGACTGTAAATGTGACATATATACTGTAAATATGACTGTAAATGACTGTAAATATGACAATATGTAATGTCGGACTGTAAATGTGAGCTATAAGTTGAACTTGTCCCAAGGTTCCCGACTCTCCCCTACCTTGTTTAATTTCCCTTTTGACAAGCAACTTTGAAAGGTTTTATTTGATCGTTGTTTTTCCCCTATTGTTAATGTAAAGTTAATTTCGGTGGCCATCACTTCTGATACTGCTTTCAGAAAGTAAAATATTTTCCCCTATTTTTTATGTAAATTTGATTTTGGCGGCCATCACTTCTGATAGTGCTTTCAGAAAGTAAGTGATCTTGCCCTACATTAAAACTTAGGATATTACCAAGGATATGTCAGAATAAAAACCCACTATCTGAATATAACATCAAATACATCAAACAGGGGTATTAAGTAGCTAACACACTGAATACGTAATTTTCTATGCTACAAGGTTTAAGTTAATGTTAACTAAAAGCCTATAAACTTGAACAAGTCATTTCCGACTAGGCTAATGTAGAAGTTCATAATCATTGTCTATTTCATCACAAATATAATAAGCAAACAATACAAAAATTAAAATGTGGAACGGAAATGCAGATTAAAGCTTTGATCAAACCCGAAAGCCTTTTTAGGAAAACTTGATTAATTTATTTTTAGTTTGTTCATTGTTCAGCAACACTCTGTAAGCTCAGCCAGAGTCGACCCAGCTCTAAAAGGGTACCTGGGGGAAGGTAAGCAGGAAGGGTGTGCGAAAGCAAAGGATAGCTGGCCTCCAACTCCCTTTGCATTTCCTGGCAGAAAGGCCTTGAAACGGAAATCAGTCCCACCGGGTTAAATTTTAAGGGTCTAGTGCCATATCCTTTACCTTTACTGCCTACGTAATTGACATAATTCGCTTCAAAAAGACTGCAAAGCATGACGGAAAGTTTATATTAAGCCTATGTTTAGTGTGAGAGTTTCTATAATGCAGTGTCAAAGTACCATAAAGCGTCATTAATGTATCTCTTGCGCGTTTTTGTGACCTGAGCTATCTTCAACTTTCAAGCGTAATTGCTACGATCGATCACAGGGAATGATTTATAGCAAATATTTTTGAAATTAGTAAAGATGGAAGCTTGACATAGTATTTTCCTCTCGTATAATGCATCTGACGAAAAACATAAAGTCATAGCGCTAGCAGATAATATTTGAGAGCAATTAAATTTTGAAGTTTGATTTTTAAATCAAGTTGTTGCCAGTTTCAACTTCCGTTTCTGTAGTTCAACGGTGATTTTAAAATCAAAGGAATCTCTGACCATACCGATCATTCAGAAATATTACTTTGTTTTTAATCACCAGAATTGGGTCGGCAACTCTTTTTTAAAATTCGGTTCGGGAATAAAGAAAAAAAAAAGAGCCAAATTTCTTTCCTGAGAAATGAAAGCAACAACGCCATCTACCAAGAAAACCAAGATTTACCACAAACTATTAACGTTACCGAGAAAAAACTCTAAATTATTTATAAAAACCAAAATAAAGAGTATTAGTTTTTTTTTGTTGCTTTTCAAAGATAAAAGAACCAATTTTGCTAGACTGTTGACTGAAAGTTAAAAACAAAACATCAGTTTACTTCCATAAACCTTTGGGTCTGATCTAAACGATCCAACTTGGTCCAAACTAAGAGCAACTTTGGTGTTTTCTGGGCCAGATAAAGATGCAAAAGAGAGAATGAGCCCCTTGCCCCCCTCCAATCCTGTAACATCGATGCTTCCCAATTACTTCAATCATTCTTTATCGTTTCCAACAGTTGTTTTTTTTTGTAATACCCCAAAATGATACCTTTCTCCCAGAAACAAAATCACATGTGCGCGCTTCATGAGACAACACTGCCAAGGAAGCTACCCTCAATATGCCTAAAACACGTTAAATCACTGAAATCTACTACTACTGCTACTAACAACTCACCGCAGCATCAAGCCGCCTGAGGCCTACACAGCTACGCATGCTCCTCCTCTATCCCAATTTATTCAAAGCCTCCCTCTTTACACCCTCCCAAAAAATGCCTGTTTTCTTTAAATCTTTCTTTATGACATCCTCCCACCCCAACCGTGGACGATCTGCTTTTCGTTTAGCCATAGACCGTTGGCAGAAAAGGACAATCTTAGGAAATCTGTCATCCTTCATCCGCAGAACGTTCCCTAGCCATCTCAACCTTTCTCTCAGCATAGCCCTAGAAAGTAGGATTGGACCACACTTTTCGTACAGCCTACTGTTTGAAACACGGTTAGTAAGCCTGGTACCAAGAACAATCCGTAGGCAATTTCTCTAGAAAACATCTAGCAAATCTTCATCCGTTTTTCGGAGCGCCCATGCTTCAGAGTCATATTTGACCACTGTCATCTCTCTAGCTTCCAATATTCCAAAACATCTTCACTGCTCCCACCGTCCTTACTGATAATACTACCAAGGTAAGTGAAACTGTCCGCCTGATCAATCTTTTCGTTACCCAATGTCACCTTTCCATTTTCACTTATTCCTAACCTTAGAGACTTAGTCTTCTTAACATTTATTTTCAAACCTATTCAAGCACCACGAGCTAGCAAAACCTCTAAAAGTTTATTCAATTTTGCTCATACTTTCACCTAGGATGCTTAAATCATCAGCATAATCTAAGTCCAGGAGAGTTCCCCCCCCCCCCATTTGATTCCATGGTCTCCCACATGCCTTTCCTGTGCTTCTTAAGACAAAATCCATCAAAATGATCCATATCAAGGGGGATAGAACACAACCCTGCTTAACTCCTAATTTCATACGAAACTAGATGCTAACTGCATTTCCTACCTTAATCGCAGCAGTATTATGCTCGTACATAGCACTAATCACTTTAATGTATTTGTCTGGTATACCATACAAGGATAAAACCTTTGCAAAAGCTCTTCCATCAACAGAATCGAACAGAAGCTCATAATCAATAAAACTCAGGACCAAAGGTGTTTAGTAACTCAGGCACTTTTTAATCATTAGCCTAATAGTGAAAATTTGGTCGACACATCCTCTACCTTTTCTAAAACCGCACTGTTACTTGACCAAAGTTGTTTAATTTCCTTCACAATCGTTATTACAGAACAAAGTGTTACCCTAATAAAATTATAAACATGATAGAGGTCAGACAGTTCAAATTTTTGGGTTAACTTTGTCATTAACATCAGTACTCAATTTATGACCTTATTTACTACCCTTGTAAAATAAATACAGAACTTAAAAATTTTAATGCATCTATCATAAATAGTTTATTAAAGTATCGCCAAAGACAATTACCACGGAAAACAGTTGTTTTTTCATTCTTTCTTTAATACTTTAATGTCTCAATGACCTTATACTGGAACGAAAAAACCTTGGGGAAAACCTTTGGCGTTGAATTTTAGGACTTCTAAGGAGACTTAACCCCATCATTTCTTTTCGTCCAAGGGCTAAATGCTTACTGTAACTAATTTTTACAGAATAAAAAGGATGATGAAATATCTTGACCTCCTAATATCCTATATAAATAATTGCCACTTTTGTTAACTTTATAGTTTAAAGATATAGCTTATTCCACAACGCAAAGATAATCAACCACAAAGACGTTTTTTTCTTTCTTTAATAATTTTTGTCTGAATAACTATACACTGGAACGGATAAGAACCTTGGGGGACACCTTCACCAAAGAGTTTTTTCTTTCTTTAATACTTTTTTATCTGAATGGCTATACACTTGGCAGGATACGAGGCTCGGGGCACACCTTTGGTGGCAAAATTTCAGGACTCCTAAGCATCCTTAAGTCTATTATTTCTTTTCGTAGAACGGCTATGTGCTTACTCTGATTAAGTTTTTACAGAATACCTAGGATAGGGAAATCGCTTCTCCTCCTAATACCTTATATAAATCATTGGCTATATCTATAGAGACACAGCCCATTCCATAGTCCAATGACAATCATCATTAAAGACAGTTTTTTTTTCTTTGATACTTTTTTATCAGAATAGAAGGGATAAGAACCATGGAATACACCTTCGATAACAAAATATTAGCACTCCTAAGGGTCCTTAAGTACATAATTTCTTTTCGTCCAATATTTTTGGACGAAAAGATGCTTACTTTTATTACTTTTGGTGCTTACGTTTGTTTACGAAAGATGCTTACTTTTCGTCCATATGCTTACTTTGATTAAGTTCTTACAGATAATGGAATCGCTTGACCTCCTAATATCCTATATAAATAATTCACTAGGTCTGTTTAACTGTATAGTTGACTTTACGTTGACATTATATATCCTATGGCAAATGGGAAAAATGAACAAATCAGAGCTAGCAGCATTTTAATCCATACATATAATCAGAAATCCCGGATTACTAGTAAGTTAGCAGCTCTAACTTATCAAAATTCAAATGAACTTTTTCAATTCTATTCTCCCTTGGTAAAAAAAAAGAACAAAATTGTTAAAACCTCTTTCACTGGCGTCCTGGACCAGATTATTCATACAAATTCAGAACTTGGGAAAAACCAGGGGTACGGGACTCCATTTCTGGATGCTGTACTTGATCCCTGGGTAGATATTTGTAAGCTACGACTGAAACTAACTTAAATGATAAAGACAGTTATTTTGATAATTAAGTGAAATTTATTACGACACTATATTAACCAGTTTATTGAGACATGAAAAGTCAAGAATCCTATTTAAAAAGTCTGAACCCTATCATGTTTTACAACTCTATACATATGATAAAATAGATCCAACTTAGTTGATACGAGGTTGAATGTACGGAGAGTATTTCTTCCAAGGCTGACTTATACCCTCCTTTGTCAACGATTCAGCAATATAGGGCACAGTTACCCGTGTACCTCCGGGATGATTATTTAACTCAAACGGGGTTTTGTCATTTCCACCAGTATAAACAGATTCTGGAAGAAACAGTTGGCCCAGACAAATAAGATTGACGTTTGAAATATCACGTTCTGGCGTCACAATGTATAATAAGCGTTCCTCGACGTCAATCCGTTTTATTATTCCTAAAAATTTGAGAATAGTAATTAAAGCTTCTAGTCTGATTAGAGTTTTAAAAGTACAATTTATCCTGAAAGTACACATTCTCAAAAAATCTCATTTTATTATTGAAGATGGTAATTTAAATGAGATTAAACAGAAACAAAATCGTCCCCTTTCTATTTATTCTCTATTGTCAGCAGTTATAAAATCTCCAGAGTGAAGTTTTGCAATTTGCACTAAATAATCCGAAGATAATGCATTTGTGATTAAAGAGAAGGAGATGTGTGCAGTTTTGCAATAAATATGTAATAAATAGTAAATTTGAAGTATTAATATTCATTTAAGACAGATTTAATAGAACCTAGAAAATTTCAGCTCCAATGGCTATCCCTCTCCACATTCTTCTGCAACTTTCAGCAATTAAAAAATCTCCAAGTGTTTTTGCAATTCGCAGTAAATAATGAGGAAAAACTTTATTTTTCGTTAAAGAGAGACAGGTTTTCAATGTTGTCAAATGTTAGGTTTTCAAATGCTAAGTCAACATTTGTCATTAACTAAGCCAAATAAGTCAACATTGCAAATATTAGTTTGTGGATAGATAAATAAAAAATTATAGATAAATAAAAATTATAAATAATTTCAATTTGAACGAGGTTAATACGCAAACTTATTTGTTTTAAGTTCTTATCATATTAAAGCAATCTGGAAATTGGTTCACTCAAAATTGTGAGCAGATAAATCTAAATCTACATGGATTTGCGGTAAGTTTGTCAATTGTAAAAAGATTAACTTTAGTAACTAAGCCAACTTTGATTAATCTGGTTCCAATTGAGACTTCGTATAGGGTAGAGAGATAGGCAATTTTCACCACGATGATATCTCCGTCGTTTTGTGCGAGGATTAAAATATAGTGATACCATACGGTATTACACAGAATAGAAACTAAATGGTGCTAATGCTGCCAAAAAACACTACTCTCAATTTGGATGCATGAACCTGTGGGTGATTTCTGTTTCATCCCTGTTAATACAAGAATAAGTGCGTCAAGGATTACGTCAGTACAAATACAAGGTTACAAAAATTTTATTAAACTAAGACATCGGAATCATCTATTAGGTAAGAAAGATGGCGGCGTGGCGTGTTTCGTACATGGGCAGTTGGCACCGTGGTTTCTACAGATTCCCCATATTGATGACGATGATGAAATGATTTGGATTATGATCGACCAAAAAAACTTCTGAGATCTGTAACTGGTATTGTTATTGGAGTGTTTTATTGCTCGAAAATGGTATCCTAAAATGACAATAAAAACATAAAAATGACAATAAGCAAGACTGCCATTCAACGCATTCAAAATGAAATGTGGCTTCACTTTCTCAACAAAGAATTACAGCAACTTAAGGTCTAATGTAGAATAAACAAATAATTAACTTAATTGGTTTCAATAAGCGACGTTGATCAGAATTCAATACTTACACCTACCTCCGAAACTGCCACTTTTGAAAATGGGACCTTATAATAACAATAAAAATATAACAAATGCCAAAGTCACGATATCAAAGGGAGTAGAATCGACGACAAAATTTGTGTACTAAGCATTGTCAAGACAATGTTAAAAACTAAAACACTGTCACAAAATTTTTGGTCCCCGGGGGTGGGGGGGTTTAACCTTTTAAAGAAGGTTTGTTTTGCCAGAACAGTGCGATATTTCTCTTGGATGTTAAAAAAACATGTGGAATAAATTAGAATAGAGCCATGCTTATAAACTTGATATATCAATCATTCATTGTGAAAAGTTCTGCCTAGCAAAATATTTTTACTTGACAACGATGGATCGAAAAACTCTTACGCGACAAAATCTGTCCAACAAATTATTTTTAGAATAATTATAAAGTAACTATTAAAATTAGTTGATTTTGAAATATGTACAAAAATAATAATTTACTTTTGCACAAATTAAACGGAATTACTTGGCTTCCAAATTATGATAATAATACCTCATGCATCGCCAAGCAATAAGGAAATACAGTTGTCCAACCTACACAATACTCAGTAAGACGCTAAAAACAGAAAAAAGAGACACAGAAAGAGAGAGAGAGAGAGAGAGAGAGAGAGAGAGAGAGAGAGAGAGAGAGAGAGAGAGAAAGAGAGAGAGAGATAGAGAGAGGAGAGGAGACAGAGAGGAAAACTTTCAATCCCTAACAGGTGACGGCACCTGAGGCAACAGTGCTGGAAGAAATTGGTGAACAGAGAGAACAGACTTGGCACACACTCTAATAAGCTTTCAATGCTCACCTATCCCTCATATATTTGATATAGGTTATTGAAATTACTTCCAAAATTAACTTTTATTCAATGATAAATATTTTTTCAGATTAATCAATAGAGAAATACGTTCAGGTTTTCCAAGACAGTGGAGCAGAAAAAATTTCGAATATTTTTAATAGTAATTTACACATGTATTCATTTTCTATTTGAAATAAAAATATAGCCAGAAGTTTCTTCATACCCACAAACACAAACAAACTTAACAAGTCTAAAGTACCTTTTACGTCTGTTATTTGCAAAATATGTTTAAAACCAGCAGTGTTTACGCTCTCATGTTATACTGTAAACATATTAACAGGCTGAGCCGCTTGAATATTGTGTAGTCTATATATTGGCCACATATGCCTTTACGCAATTATGTCTAGCTAAATCCATTCTTGCTAAAGAGCTAAATTAAAATCTTCTTTTGTTAGGACCTGAGAAAAATATTTAGCCCCTTTCCCAAGAGTAAGTCCCCTTACTCTTCTCCTACCCCAAGAAGATATTACTCTAAGTTTCAACCCAATCCCTCTACCTTGAGATAGAAAAGATAGACTTATCAAAATATAAATTGATCATCTGCTAAGGAAATCCGGCAATCTGTACAATAAGAAATCTTTACCCTTCAGATATTGAAAAATGTATACTCTCCTCTGATTACCAGAAACAAACTGATGCTTCAGGTTAGGTTATTAGATCTTCGGAGACGCCTCGGTTACTTGTTGCTTTGTAATATGTCAGAAGTTACCGACAATGGTTTTTGTTTTTCTGTCTCCTCTCATCATATTTAATTTTTTTTACTTCCAATGTAGCTTTCTGAGCTCCTTGCATGGATTAAGACGGAGGGGGGGGGGGCATTGGAAAACAAGAAGATAAAAAAAAACATAAAAGTAAGAAAAGTTATGAATATTCCCACTTGAATATTATTATAAGGGGCACTGCCTACCCCCCTCCCCCCCTCAGTTTTGTAAAACTTAGAAATATTTCTTGTTTTTGTTTTCTTTTCCTACTTATTTTAATTGCAA
This sequence comes from Artemia sp. Kazakhstan ARC1039, assembly GCA_029168905.1. Taxonomy (NCBI): domain Eukaryota; kingdom Metazoa; phylum Arthropoda; class Branchiopoda; order Anostraca; family Artemiidae; genus Artemia; species Artemia sp. Kazakhstan ARC1039. Next base: position 17,527 of record JAQQPU010011629.1, read on the forward strand.
CTTCGTATTTGAATAATCTCCACATTTCGTCATCAAAGAAGATTTTTCTTTTCGGTCAAACGTAAAAAACGAATGCTTTTCCGACGCATAAATAACAACACCATTATAGAATGTCAACTACCAAATTTTAGCAATGTATTTGAGGAAAATCTAGGCCAAAAATAATAAAATCATACCGATTCTGATTTCTGGAATTGACAGTCTGAGACGGTTGGATATATATTTTTTTATGGGTTGATTATCGCTAGGATTTTTTTGACGGGGGAACTGGGTTTTCAAAGGGAGTGCTGCAAGCCTCGCAGTCATGGGAAGATTAGCGCCAATTTTCTCTCTGTTTTATTTTTATTAAAACCAATAATATCTACAGACATTAACATTATAGGCTTATTAATATAGTCTCATAAAGGAACAAAATATGTTTCTTCGTCAAACAAAAACAAATGTTTTTCTTGCGCATAATTACAAACGTCATTTTAGATTATCAAACACTAAATTTTAACGATGTACAGGAGGGCTATCTAAGCAGACAGCTGAATATTCCTTTCTACTGATTCCTCACCTCCCACTTTTGAATGAATTAAATTAAATTACCTCGTCTGTCAAAAACTACCTGTTCACAACCCTTTTTAGGCTTTTCTAGGGAGAGAGTCCCGTTTTCTAGGGAAGAGGGGGGGGGCTTGCCCCTTTGTTTTGGAAAGAATGGCATCACATCTTTCTAATTTTATTCTCGTTTTTTACAAAGACCCATGCCCTCTATAAAAATTAGCATTAAAATATTAGTTCCATCTGTATTAATTCATTGCTTTATGAAGTAGCACCACATTTTTTTGTCAGACATGATCATTTTCTACGCATAGAATATCGAACTCCAAATATACACAAGGATAGTTCAATTCTTCAATGAATTGAATTCTGCAATACGTATAAACTGCAGAAAGCTACAGGAAGTACTCCTTACCCTCCTATCTTGGAAAGATTAGCATCTTTTCTTTCTAGTTTTATTTCCGTTTTATTTTATTGTAACTAATGCCATCTACAAAAATTAGCATCAAGGTGTTAATACCATATATAAAAAGACTGTTTTATGAAGTATACCACATTTTTTCGTCAAACATGAACTACTACTACTACTGACAACTCATCGCAGCACCAAGCCACCTAAGGTCAACATAGCTACGCACGCTCCTCCTTCATCCCAATCTATTCAAAGCCTCCCTCTTTACACCCTCTTAGGAGGATCCCATTTCCTTTAAACCTTTATTTATGACATCTTCCCAGCCCAAACGAGGACGACCTGTTTTTCATTTAGCCCCTAGACGGTTGGCCCAAAAGGACAATCTTCAGCAATCTGTCATCCTTCATCCGCAGAACGTGCCCTAGCCATCTAAACCTTTCTTTCATTATAGCCCTAAAAAGGGCCACAATGAAAAAAAAATGTGCTTCAATAATGTATATTGAAGCACATTTTTCGTACGGCCTTTTGTTTGAAATACGGTCAGTCAGCTGGGTACCCAGAACAATCTGTACGCAATTTTTCTGGATAAAATCTAGTAACTCTTCATCCGCTCTTCTCAACGTCCATGCTTCAGAGCCATGTTTGACCACTGTCATCGCTGTATCTCCCGATATTCTAATCTTGGTTTGCAGACTCATCTCCCTATTCTTTGATACTTTTGTAACTGTGAAAAACACCCTGAGCCTTGGCTATTCTACTTTTAACATCTTCACTGCTCTCACCGTCTTTACTAATAATATTACCAAGGTAAGTGAAGCTTTCCACCGGATCAATCTTTTCGTTACCCGACGTCACCTTTTCATCTTCACTTGTTCCTAGCCGTTGTGACTTAGTCTTCTTAACATTAATTTTCAAACCTATTCTATTACCTCTAAAAGTTCATTCATTTTGCTCACACTTCCATGTAGGACGCTTAAATCATCAGCATAATCAAAGTCCAGGACAGTTTTTTCTCCATATTTGATTCCTTGGTCTACCATCGCCTTTCCTGTGCTCCTTAAGACAAAGTCCATCAAAATTATCCATATAAAGGGGGATTGAACACAACCCTACTTAACTCCTGATTTAATACAAAACCAGCTGCTAACCTCATTTCCTACCTTAATAGCAGCAGTGTTATTCTCGTACATGGCACAAATCACTTTAATGTATTTGTCTGGTATACCATACAAGGATAAGACCTTTGCTAAAGCTCTTCTATCAACAGATTCGAACGCTTGCTCATAATCTACGAAACTGAGGACAAAGGTGTTTGAAAACTAATGCACTGCTCAATTGTTAACCTAAGAGTGAAAATTTGGTCAACATATCCTCTACCTTTTCTAAAACCGCACTGTTGTTCTTTTAAAGTTCATTATACCAAAAGTTCATTAAGTTCATTATACCAAAAAATACAGTTGAAATGGAAGTTAAAAATAGAGTTAAAAATCTTTCCCCTGTATACCACCTTTTAAAAAAGGTTCTAACAGGAAGATTTTTAATTTATCCTGATAGATAAACATACTAAGAATTTTTTATATAGATAAAACTAGATTGTAGCTTATTTAGCTCTAACGCAAAATAATCAAATCATTACTTTAGTAGGTTCCAATAAGCAGTGTTGAACACAATTCAAAAATTTTAATTTCCTTTTGAAATCTATAAGTTACAAAAATCAATTTCAACAAGATAATAGAACGCGGGGTTAGTATCATTGCTTAATCTATCTTCTAACTGGGTTTTACTATATTGTACCAATATGTACCTATTGTATCAAAAACTGCAGTCGAAATGAAAAGAAAACCAATAAAGTTAAAAATTTCACTACTTCATAGCCCTTTTTAAGAAAGATTCTAACAGGAAGACTTTTAATTTGTCCTTATAAATACACCAATAATTTTCTATTTAGGTAAGAATGGATTGCGACTTATTGAGCTTTATTGCAAAATAAGCAAATAATTAATTTAATACGTTCCAATAAGCGCTGTTGAACGCCATTCAATAATTATAATTATTTATTAAAATCTATAAGTTACAAAAATCAATTGTAATAAGATAATAGAATGCGGGTTTTTTTTATCATCGCTTAATCTATTTTCTAACTGGACTGAAACTAATTGTACCAATATGAACCAGAAATTATAGTTGAGATAAAAACAAAAAAAAAAATCATAGTAAAAATTTTGGAGCTCAATAAAATCTTTACTTAAGATTCTAACAAAAAAATGTCTAATTTATCCTGATAGATAAATAAACTAAGAATTTTCTATCTACAAGAGAACAAACTGCATCAACTCGGCTATAACGTAAAATAAGCATAAAACTAATTTAATAGGTTTAAATAAGCACTGTTGAAGCCTAGTGAAGCCTGAAGATAAGTTAAACCTTTTCTTTTATACAATATACCCTTGTTTTTATCAAAACAGGACGCTCATATCTCCATTTTAACACAGAGAGAATTAACTAGGGGAAAAAAAAAACAACAACAACTTACCATTCTCCAACTGGCTGAGCCGCGGATTCCGACATTGATTCAACCCAAATGTGTTCATAATTCAACAGAAAGTCTCCAGGTGATGGTTTTGTTAATATCCCCTTTTGAACAATAGATACTAGATGGGGATCTAATTGAAAGGGATAATTTCTCTTCGCGGCTCGACTGCCCACTTCAACCACGTGACTGGGATTTGATAATCTCAGTGTATCAACAAGCAAGTCTACCCCCACTCCTAAAATAGTATTTGTACACAGACAAAAATAAAAATGTATATAATTAAAGAATAATGTAAATATGTAGCTTATACATTGTATAAAAAATAGAATGTAACCTATATAAGACACATGTTTTGTACTATACACACACGTAAAAACGTTTAAACTTCCAATATAAACTGATTACTCCTTCGTACGAACAGATTTGTAAACTCCTTCGTTCCATATTTTGTAAGCATGTTTAATTGTTTTCTTTTTGATAATTTTGCGTTCATTTCGGGTGCTACGAGAGCCATCTAATTAAACGAATATGATAGTTTGACACAGAATGGCCAAAATTCCAGAAATACTTCTAGTATCAAAGAACATCTCTAGAATATTTAATTTTATTTGCCTTAAAGTGGATTTTCTTAGTAATTATCCCTTTAATTGATTAATAAATAAATAATAAAAATACCAAGAAGATAATATTTCTTGAAAATGCCGTGCAAAGCTTTGATAATTCATTCTTATTTTTTTTTCAGTTCATTCTCTGTTCTATTTTCTAACAGTGTGACGTCCACAACTAGTTGTGTGCTATTATGGAAATTTTATAATGACTGTAACAGATACAAATACAACACTTTGTAGATGTTAACAAAAGTATAATTTTAAATTTTGAAACGCGTAAGATGTTATCGTGCACGATAAAAAAGCATACATTCCACTCCAAGAGGTTAGAAAGTGGGAAATGATTTTTAGCCTACTTGAGGGGATGACAACATCAATTTTGTTCCGGTAATTCCTTTTCGACATTAAACTTAAAGTAATGTCAATGTGTCAGGTGTCAAGTCAGGCTGAAGTATGAAAAGTCAGGGTATTAAGATTTTGAGTTATATACTCTAAATTACAATTTAGGTCTTCATAGATTTAGCTGTGACTTTTAATTTTTCACTGCAAATAATATTTTCTAATTTTTTTTGTTTTTCTTATGATGAAGATGGAAAGTAGAAATGGGTGACCTTAGTTGATAAGTTGAGTTTGCAGAGTACATTTACTTCAAAGGAGGCAAGGGGTCACTATTGGGATAGAAACGATTTTTCGACGAAGGTATTTTCTACATTAAGGCAATATTAAGGAGAAATTTAAAAATCAAGACTTGGTATGAACCCTGTTGTTGAACCCTCTCCGCCATTGAGCCAGAAACCATTTGTGATCCAGAAATAGTCATAATTTTTCAGTATAAATATGCTTTGTTTTAATTGTAACACTTTAATTTATCTGCTGATGACGGTCACTGTAGATGTGATCTGTTTCACCTTCTAATAAAAGGACTTATCCCTATCTGAGCTTTTATTTGTTAGTAAACGATTTTTCAAAAAAGAAGATAAAAATTTGTTGCATCAATTCATAGATCTTGCATGGTTTAAAGGACGGGGGGAGAGGGGTTTAGCAGATATATATCTCCCAAAAGTACAATATAACGCCATTAATTGCCACAGCTGAACTGATGATAATTGAAGCTTTTTTTGCGTTATTTCACTTTGACTTAATACGACAACATACGATAATTCGTTTAACCCAAATCAAACAGTTCATGGTAACAAACTGTAAGTAAGGAGCGACCCGGCTCAATTGTAACTGAAACTCTGAAAAACCGATATAGATGTATTAAAAAATCAGCTTATTATGCTAATTTCAAATATATAAGTTTTATTAAGTTTAGTCTTACCCATAAACGGCCACGAGCCTGAGAAAATTTGCCTGATTTTCGAAAAAATGGGGAATCACCCCCCTAAAGTCACATAATCTTTATGAAAACCACACCATCGGATTCAGCGTATCAGAAAACCCAGTTGTAGAGGTTTCCAGCTCCTATCTGCAAAAATGTGGAATTTTGTAGAGAAGAAAGATCACGGATTTTTGTTTTGTTTGTTGGTTTTTTTCCCCAGGGGTGATCGTATGGACCCAGTCATCCTAATATATCGTGAAGGGGCTCATTCCAACGGAAATTGAAAGTTCCAGTGCCCTTTTTATGTGACCAAAAGATTGGATGGCAACTAGGCCCCCTCTTCCACCGCCCTTTCTCCCGAAATCGTCCGATCAAAATTTCGAAATAACCATTCTGTTCATCATAGTTGAAAGGCCCAAAAACTATGATCCCTCCGACAGCCCGAGGAGAAAGATCTTTAAGTTATCAAATGTACCCATTTTTTACGCATAGTATTTGTTTTTGGGAAGCATACATACATTTTAGGGTGGGGGGAGGGAAGTTTCCAGGGGAAACTCAAGAGCTCCTATACGAAATTCTTTTTATAGGCCTTGCTTGCTCTTTTCCGTCTCAATTTTATGCTGAACAGATGAACAGACTATGCTGAACAGATCAGGGTGAAATAAAATATTTGTAGATGAAAGAATACAAACATAGGTACAAAATACTGAATTGTATCACATTGTACCATAATTTTGTAAAATATACCATATTTTGTGGGATTGTACTAAATTGTACCAGTAGAGGTGAAATGTACCAAAATGGTCTAATTGTACCACGTTTGGAATCACTGGTACTGGATCCAGGGCTGCCACTGAACGCAAAAAAAAATCACCATTTTTTCTCAGAAAAAATCATCAAAAGGCAAATTGGCAGTGAAAAATTTAGTGTACCAAATAGAGATATAATTTGTTAAGTGATTTTTATAGCTAAGCGTTTGATTAATATTGATGCATTTAAAATCCTATTTTTAGGTGAATTTATGCTTACTATTGGTGTTTACATATTTAGATGAGTTTATACATGTTACTAGTCTCTGGTAGTCACTAGAAAAAAAAAGTATTTTTCATACCAAACGATTTTGAAATCTCACATTCATACGGATTTTGTTCACAGAGCTAATTAAAGTTTCTATTTTAAGTGTTCACTCCCAGAAATTGCAGATTTTTAGACCTCAAAGATAAAGAGGAAATTGGTTTAAAAAGCATTCCTTGACTGCAGTAGATTTTATGATTATTTTGTACCAAAGCTCCAAAAAAATGGTGGATTTCAGAAAATGTTGCCTGCGGGATCAATAACAGTCCAAGTTTTCTGTATGTATTTTCACTTGCTGCAAAGTAACGCTGATTCTGATGGTGTGATTTTCATTAAGATTGATTTTCTCTTGGGGGTTCTTTCCTGTTTTTTTTTCAAAAATTAGGCGAATTTTCTCAGGTTTGTAGCCTTTGATGGGTAAAACAAAACTTAATTAATCTTATATATTTGGAATCAGCATAACAGGCTAATTCTTTTGATATTTCTATTTGTATCAAAATTTTGTTTTTGGAACTTGATACCAAAATTCAAAAATTTTAGAGTTTCAGCTAATATTGAGCTGCAACCCTCCTTACTTACAGTTCGTAACCACAAACTATTTTATTAAGAAAAAACTGTTACAGCACAATTGAATGAATAAAACAAGATAAGAAATGTTATTTTCTTCAGGGGCCCCTAGTCTTCACCTTTAATATAATGGAAAGGTAAAACTTCAATCCATAGAGAGAAAAAGAATAGAAATTATGGTAAATAGGCTAGGTTAGTAGTTTTATGACCAACATTGAAGATTTAAAAAGTTCGGTTTTGCTTACATCTCCTATATACCAAACACAACAGTAAAATGGGTGAATACACGGTAAAATTCTAGGTAGAGGGGCTTTTGCTATCTTAGAAATAGTTAGGTTATGGGAATTAAACTTTCAGGAGTGCATCTTAACTTCAAAAATAAAATCCTAAAATAACTTAAAATCCAATTCACGTCATTAGCGTTGTGTTTTAAAAACCTAAGTTTAAGGGAACCAGACCAATAAAAATTATGGAAAGCAAATTCTATGCTATTTCTGAAGCTCTAGAAGTAGTAAAACAGTTAAAATGGAAGCTAGAATGTACTTTCCTGGGGTATGATCTAGGGCTTGAGTTCATTCCTGAAAGTTTCACACTCATAGTGCAACTATTTTCCAAGATAGTCAAAAGTCCCCCAGCTAGAATCATTCCTTATCTAGAGTTTAGCCCATCTCTGCTTATTATTGTACTTGATGACTATAAATAAGTATATAGCCCTATCTACTTAGGCGTTAGGATGTGAATATAGGCTTAAATATAAATAATATAATATATTTTTTGGGCCTGCAACCAACTTCGTTGATCCAAAGATTCCAAGCACCGCGTATCGTAGATCCAGCGATTGCCGTATATTACATTTTCTTCTGTACTAATGTGGCTTGCACGGCTTTTGGTCATCACCCCTGACCGGCTATCATGGTTGCAGCGGCAGCTGCAACCAAGTAAAGAGCGAACAACGGCTCATAGTAACTAAAAGTTAAAAAACGCATTTAAAAAAAAAACTGCCTGGTGAAAACAAATTTCCATCCGACACTGATTCAGGAATGGTAACTATCATTTCAGTTCTTGTTAAAAATAAAAGTTTATTGGGAAATGGAATTTATGGTTATTTCGAAAAAAAAAGCCTGAAACCCCTCAAAAATGGCGTCAGATCAAAATGAAAAGTGTACCATTGGAATCAGCATATTCGAAAACCTTTTTCAGGGGAATTACAGTCCCCAACCTTGAAAAACAAGAAAAATCAATTTTTTGTACGGGTAGCACTGCTCTGTCTCCCTTTTGTTTTTCTTTTTTTTCCAGGGCTAGCGGTTTATCAGAACATCATAGAGAGATGCTTAACAAAAACAAAAACATCGTATACAAATGTTTAATAGCTCACATTAAAGCTATTTCTCATATCTACGTTTTACTTATGAATTCTACCAACTGCAACTGCCAAATGGCACTATAAATGGCACTATTGATTCCATGTCTTAAGTGGAAAAGCTAGGGGCTAGTGTGCTGCCAGAACTTCTTAGAGAGATGTTTAATGGTTGATTTATAAAGCTATCGATTTTAATCAGTATTGCCATCCGTGAGTGCCAAATAGCACAAAAATGGCACCTTTTGTGCCACTTCTTAAGGTGAAAAGCTTCGAAGTATAAAACGGTACCAGTGTAATAACTATGGTCCAAAACCCTTAATTGGAGATTTAAAAGGGACCCTCACCGTGTAATCCCCCTCCCAGCCCCCATAGTAAGTCTCATTAGTCCGCTGGAAGAATTCACTATGAACTCTTTAAAATTTAGGAGTGGTAACTATTATTTTGGTTCGTCTTAAAAGTAAAAGTTTATTGCGAAAAGAAATTTATGATGATTTCGAAAAAAGGGTAAAACCCCTCAAAATTGGCGTCAGATCAAAATGAAAAGTATACCATTGGAATCAGCATGGTCGGAAACGTTGAAAAGGGAAATTAAAGTCCCCCTCCTTGAACAACAGGGAGGATCACTTTTTTGCATTGGTAGCACTGATCTGTCTCCCTTTTTTTCTTCTTTTTTTTCCAGGCCTAGTGGGTTACCAGAACATCATAGAGAGATACTTAATGGCTTCTTTAAAAGCTATTCATCATATCTACGTGCTTTTTATAAGTTCCTCTATCTGCAAGTGCCACATGGCACTAAAATTGACACTATTTGTGCCATTTCTCAAGGGTTGGGGCTGTCGGGCTACCAGAACATCGTAGACTGATATTTAATAGCTAATATCACTCACGCCTACGTTCTTCCTATAAATTCCACCCTCTGCAAGTGTGAAATGGCATTTTTGGTGGCATGTCTAAAGTGCAAAACCTGGAGCCCGTGGGCTATGAGAACTTTTTATAGAGGGGTTTAATGGCTCATTTTAAAGTTATTGGTATTCTCTAGAGGTTTCTTATCTCCCCCTAGATTGGTGATGATTAGAAATTATATAAAAAAATAATTTTTCAATTGAAAGAAAGGAGATACATTAAAACTTAAAACGAACATAAATTATTCGTGTCAAACAGTTCGTGGTAACGAACTGTAAGTAAGGAGCGACCCGGCTCAATGGTAACCGAAACTCTAGAAAACGGGTTTTTGATACCAATAGATATATCAAAAGAATCAGATTTCAATGCTGATTTCAAATATATAACTTTCATCAAGTTTAGTGCTACCCATCAAAAGTTACGCGCCTGAGAAAATTTGGCTGATTTTCGAAAAAAGGGGGAAAGACCCCCTAAAAGTTATAGAACCTTAATGAAAATCACACCATCATATTCAGCGTATCAGAGAACCCTACTGTAGAGGTTTCAAGCTCCTATCTACAAAAATGTGGAATTTTCCATTTTTTGTCAGAAGAAAGATCACGGATGCGTGTTTATTTGTTTGTTTGTTTTTTGTTTTTTTTCCCAGGGGTGATCGTATCGACCCAGTGGTCCTAGAATATCGTGGGAGGGCTCATTGGAA
>JAQQPU010011631.1:678-27540 GCA_029168905.1 Artemia sp. Kazakhstan ARC1039
ATGTAATTGTCCCTCTTAAATTTTTAAAATACTTGTTTTTGATATTTCTTTGAGAAACAAAAAACAAAAGTCCCCTCCCCCTCTCTAGGTTTTGAAAAAAAGAACCTTTTACGCATCTTCATACAAAAGAATGAAATCCTCCTCCTACATTTTCGAGAACTAGCACCTTTCTGCCAAGGTCTCATCACCTACGACAGTTCGTTGAATTAATGCCTGGAGCTCATTTTAAAGAATGTCAAAACTTCGCAAGGACCTTTTTAAGAGAAGACGAGCCAGCTTTAAGACCTGGTTGAAATTGATGGAAGGTGAGAAGCTTCGGGAAAGTTCATTGCGCTACCATTCCTTATTGCATTCAATCCAGTTTAATTCAATTTATTCAAATGCAGATTTGGATCAGGAGCAGGTTTCAGCCTTACGCAAACAGGTGTCTCGAATGCCAAACCATTTGTGGTTTATTTTACATATTTTTTTTTTCGGATTAAGATGATGGATCTTCCTTAAAGAGATTTATCCTATTAAAAATCCATTACCAGGTTCCTTTTTACAACTAGAGGAAATTCTAAAAAAGGGTTTGTAATTGAGCTTCATGCGTCATTTGTCAATATCTGCTAAGGCATATACCGGTCGTGATAATAGTTGAAATATGACTGAAATCTGAGCGGCTTGACTGTCGAGTCAGAAACCTGTCTGGTAACTCATGTATCATTCGTAGTAACATGTCACTGTCCTTGGTAAGTCAATGTCCCGGTTAGACTGCACTGTATATTCATGCCTCAGGCGAGAGGCAAGACATATTACGCGATCACTGGTGAAACCTATATATCACTGCCCTTGGTAAGTCAATGCACCGCTTAGACTACACTCTATATTTTTGTGTAATTCCATGTAAGTTTCCATGTAAGTTTCAAATCAGCACCTAGGTTACTACTGATACCCTCTGGGGCCTAACTTTCAGCACGTGCCCCTGGACTCTCGGGGGTTTTGTTGACCCCGAAGTTTCTTTTATCTGATCTTTGAACTATTTTGAACAAAATAGCTATCTCAAAATTTTGACCAGACACAATTGAAGAAAATAGGGCGCCAGGGGGCTATTTGCCCTCCGACCACTTTTGACTCTTAACAAGGGAACTAGATTTAACAATTTGCAATCGAATGAGTTTCCTCCGAAGTTTATACTGCCAATCCTTCTATATGGCCTTAAAAGCCACCGGGGCTTAACTTTCAACACGTGTACCTGGGCTCTGGGGGGTTGTGTTGACCCTGGAGTTTTTGTTATCTGGTCTTTTGAATAATTAGAACACAATGACTATCTCAAAATTTTGAATGGATGTCTTTGGGGAAATGAGTACGTGGGGTGTCTAGTTAGCCCGATCACTTTTACTTATAACAGTGCCCTAGAGCTTATAATTTCCAATCAAATAAGCCCCTTCTGAAGTTTACACGACCATCCCTTCCATAATTTACTCAAAATGGCTAATCCAGAATTTTGATCGGATGCATTTGGGAGAAAATAAGGCATGGGGGTCTAGTTGTCCTCTGGTCCCTTTTGACTTAGAAAAAGAGAAGTAGACCTTTTAATTTTCAATCAAATGAGCTCCCTTTGAAGTTTATGCGACCATCCCTTCCATAAAAACATTAAATTCCCCCATCGCATAACTTACAATACCTGCCACTGGGTTCTTGGGTTGTATCGGCCCCGTTTTTTTTATTTTTTTGTCCGATTTTTAAACTATCTTGAACAGACTGACTATCTCAAAATTTTCATTTGATGCACTTGGGGGGAAAGGCCATGGGGGGCTATTTACCCTCCGATTACTTTTGAGTCTTAAAAAGGTACTAGAACATCCAATTTCCAATTGAATGAGTCCCTTCTAAAGTTTATGCGATCCCCCTCGCATAGGAAGTGCCTCTGGGAAAAAAAAATAATAAATAAATAATAAAACATTGAAGCCCTATGGCTTTTACTATAGGCAGCGCTATAGCGTTGCCTCTAATATAGGGAAATATCAATTGTACAAGGATGAAATTCAAGGATTGGATTTCTGTTCAGACTTCATAGCACCATTACTACTAATTCAAGTAGCTTGATAAATTCTGACAAGTTGTGTCAAGAGCTAAATGAAGATCAATACAGTTTGATGTATGAATGGGACTTTCTTTGTTTCTTCAATCGTATTTTTTCTTGTATAATGCGAAGATGCGTCTTTGAATTAATATTTTTTGTTCACTTTTTGATGATATTTTAACTCCTGCTTTCGTTACTGGTGTTGTTCATGGTTTTCTTTCTTTTTAAAGGTTTTTCTTGTACTGAATTCCACTGAGCAGAAGCAGTACTAATTTTTTTTTCTTTAATTGGCTAAAAATGCCTCCTTGGCTGTTTTTCACAACTATCTATTCAATGTGGTCTTGGAATTTATTTAACAATACGATATGTCTTCACAAAAATGCTCACTAATCTGTTAGATCCAGAAAGAAAAATTCAGAATCATTACCATGCGGGATTTCATCATTCAAGAACACTTTCAGACCAAAACGAAATTTTTTTTTTTTTTATTGATATCCCGAGAAAAATGAGAGAACTATTAAAGAAAGACGTTTGAATCGCTGAACAAAGAATGCTTTATGTGAAGATACAATGGGGAAGAATATTATATTGTCTTTGCGACAAAACGAAGAGATAAAAAAGGATATATAGCATAAATATTCATTAGTCCAACCAACAACAAGCTATCGACACTGTAGACTTAAAGGTCATAATGAAACCTTTAAAATGTACAGTGATGAAAAATAATGGTTAAAATGACGGATATATAGCCAAATTTAAAAGTTATAGCAATAGAAAATTTGTTTTTTTTCTTTCAGAAAGAAAAAGAGAAAAAAAGAGAAAGAAAATGATTTATTCTATCGGCGTTGTGAATCGTTGTTGTGATGTTGTAAATAATAAGGACATCTCCTTTGAAGAGGAACAAAAGCGACTTAATTTCTAGGAAAATAAAGAGGACGATCCTCCTTTTTACCAATATTCTAAATTGTTCCCGACTCTCTATATTCCAATATTTCCAGACTCCACTCTCTACGCTTGTTGCTGCATTATTTGACTGCTATGATTTTGCACATTACTCTATTTTCCATAAGTATTGCCGTATACGTGTGTACGTTTACTATACTACCACAAAGAAACAGAGAAGTCAGTTGAGTAAATTCTAATCTCAGGTTTCTAACAGTTTTGTAAACCCGTTCTTTTACATTCTTATATAATTTTAAAAAGATATAGTTGTTTTTTTTTCTCCGGAAATTGTACTTGCAAATAGAATAATGTAATTGCTTCAGACATAAGTGACAGACGGAAGCATGTTTTTCATTGCAAAATTTTCTAAATTAATATTTCGTGTTCTGTTTGATATTACCCAGTTGAATCTAAAGGTCCTTACTCAGCTTTCCTTTTTAAGCGCTAATACCTTTGCATCACAGTTCTATGCATAAGAACTGAAGTTTGTCATAGCTTTCGAGAGTTATAAATACGTCACAGTGATTAGTTACACTGAGTTTTATTGCAGGAGTGGCAATTTGGTTTGGTCATTTCTTTTCTTAGTCCACTGATTTCAGCTTGTTGCCAGAAAGTGGTAAGAGTCTAACCTCCGTGTTTTTTACTGAAAGTGTGGACCTCAGTCTAGATTGGTGAATATGACATTACATTTTGGAGAGCTAAGCATAATTCTTGTTTGGGGCTAAAAAGGATGGTCTTCGCTTGTAATTGAGCCAGAGCCTAGAGTGTATAAGTTGAAGCGGAGATTTATAGTTTTGTTGGAGAAAACTATCTGAAGTTATGCAACCAAGACTTCTTTGCATCGAGATATGTTTCAGTTTTTGACTGGAAAGCACTGTTCCTTCGGGAAAGCAGGCAGGCACCAGCTTTAAGTTCAAGGCGGACTAAAATTGAAAAGTGCTTAAGACGTGCGACGGATACCTGGCCCAATCGCCAAACAAATGGGAGCATTGATATTAGACGTGCGACGGATACCTGGCCCAATCGCCAAACAAATGGGAGATTGATATTAGTGATATTAGAAAGTTGGCCCGCCGCAGGAAAATCAACTTTTAATTAAGAAACAGATAATATTTTTTTTAATACTGATCAATAGGCCTTGATATGCTGATCGAAGTATATGACATCAGTTTTTTGCACAGAACTCCTTCAAATGATTAATTGTACTAAAAATTACAAGGGGCTGACGCTGACACCATTAGTTTTGTGGTATATTTCAAAAGTTATCGGGTTCAAGTTTTAAGAGAAGAGAGGGATTTGTAATTAATAATTGGCTGTTATGCCTTAGTCATGTTTGAGATGAGGGGTTGGCATCTTTTCTTAGTAAGTTTACCTTACCTGTTATTTTCTTCCGATACAATTGAGGGCAAGAACAAATTAGTTATATGTCAAAATGTTCGTGGCAACGAACTATAAGCAAAGACGAATCGGCCCGGTAGTAACCAAAACTCTAAAAATTAAATATATCAGAAAAATTAGCTTATTATGCTGATTCCCAATATATATGATTCATTAAATTTAGTGTTACTCATCAAAAGCTACAAGCCTGAGAATATTTACCCGATTTTCGAAAAAGGGAGAAATACCCCCTTAAAGTCGAGGAATATTAGCAAAAATAAAAAGGTCTCTAACTATTCAGGTTTCAGGCTCCCATCTGCTAAAATGAGGAATTTTGTATTTTATGCCAGAAGGAAGATCATAGATGCGTATCTGCTTACTTTTATTTGTCTGTCCCCCCCCTGGGGGGGCTATCGAGCCAATTGTCCTGGAATTCCGGGAGAGGACTCATTCGAAAGGAAATTAAAAACTGTAGTGCTTTTATTAAGTGACCAAAAAAATTAAAGGGCAGCTAGCCTTACGCTCTTTCTCCCAAAGTCGTTGATCATAATTTTGAGATAGCAATTTTGTTCAGCTATGTTAAAAGGTCCAATAAATATACCTTTGGGGGTAACATGACCCCCTCCCCAAGCTCCTCGGGAAAGGGAAGTGAGTTATAAAATTTGCCTATTGTTTACGCATAGTATTTGTTATTGGGAAGTATTCAGGGGAGAATTTTGGTAGGTATGTTATTTAGAAGTACTATTCGAAGGGGGATTTTTGGTTGGGGTTGGGTTTCCACGGGGATAATTTTCTGCGTGTAGGGAACTTTTCGAGGGTGAATTTTTTAGAGGATATTTTAAACTGAGAGAATTTGACAGCATTCCTATACAAAATTCTTTTTATTTGTCTTACTTTCTGTTTGCCAAATGAATTCAAATGTGGAGATGTTCCGGGGTACTGCCCGGGGGAAATATTCAGCGGGGTCAGAATTACCTGGTGAATTATTCAATAGGGTAATTTTTTTCCGTAAAAATTTTTCATAAAGGAATTTTTCACGGAACAAACTCTCCATGGGATAATTTTCCGCCAGACCACGTTCCCGATGGGTGGGATTTACGGGAAAAATTTTCCACGGATGGGGGATTTCCGGCATGATTTGAAAAATGGTTAGAAATTAAAGTCTTTTTAAATGAAAGTATGCTAAGGAGAATTTTTCAGGCGGAATGGTCTGGAAGAGTTTTAAAAGGGGAATAATCAGCCAGAATGAAATAGTTTGCAGCGGAGGGAGTGTTCCGAGGGGTATTTCACATGGGAGAAACTTTCCACAGGGGAGTTTTTCTGTGAGAGGAGAGAACTTCAAATGGAAGGGGAGGCAGATTTCCAGGCACTTCGAAATCTGAAAGTTTCGAAAAACTGTCAGAAATTAATAATAATAAAAAAAAATTATGACTGATTGTCCCAAATTTTAAGAACGACTCCTGAAACACAAGGATCTCTAGTAAAATAAAAATCTTTTTAAAGTACTAAGAAACTTTAACGTGAAGATGAAGGTTCTGAGAAGGGAGGGTAACCCCCTCATGCACGGTAGAATTTCTCTTCGCTTTAAGTTTTAATGTTGCTCTTCAGTTTCAGCTGAGAAAAGTTTATTTTATTTTATTTAATCTACTACTGAGAGGAACGTGCAAGCTAACATACGATGTTAGAGCACGATTAACTTCTTGGTAAGGGGTGAAAAATTCGGAAAATGAGTTTACCTTATATTTGATCAAAATAATCGGGAGTTTCAGGGAGTTTCAAGTGAGAGAGTTTCAACTATAAAATGGTTGTTAGACGATAATCATCTTCTGAAATGAGGGCAATGTACTTTTGTTAACTGGTGCATCTTTCTTTAATTTTTGCAGTGTCTGTCTATGCTGGTATGATTATAAAAAGCAACGGATAGATTCATACAACTAACTAGGTTCAACAAAGTTTTATTGCAAGATCTGTTATATGTTTTTCACATAGTTTTCGAGGTGATAGCAACTTTCGTTTTAGTACACACCATAAAAAAGAGACAATTTAGAGACTTAAAAATAGCATTCGGCTGATAGACCATCAATGAAGGAGAATTTTTTAGTTGATGTAGCTATTATTGGTTCCTAATATGCTATTCAGGCTAAGGCAAGAAACTTGTGTACATTTCTTTTGTTTCCAATAACTTGCGGGTAAGAAAATTTGTCCCTATGCGGTTTTGTAAAAATCATGAATAAAAATGCATCACAATAGCATGGATTTCGAAATTATCATAGGAAACTCAATAGCGCTACCTAAGTAAAAAGCGATGTGAACAAAATGTATTTAGATCGGGTCACTTCGTATAAAATGAGTTGTCGTAGAAAATTTGAAAGTGACTCCTTCAATTTTAAATTACAAGGTCTAGTGTCCTTTTTAATAGTTGAAAGTGATTGGAGGGCAACAAGCTCCCCCCCCCCCCCCAGTCACATCATTTCCCCAAATACATCCAAATAAAATTTTTAGATGGCCATTTTGTTCAATGTAGTTCACATCCAGTAATTATGTTTTGAAGGTGACAACCCCTCCCCCTCACAGCCCTAAGGGCAAGAGTTTTAAATTATGTCCCGGGGCATATAAGGTTTTTATGGAGAGAGTGGTCGTATCATCTTCGGACAGGGCTCATTGGACTGGAAGTCAGAAGTTTTAGTGCCCTTCTTAGGAGTCAAAGTAATCAGAGTGCAACTACCCCCCTCCCTCACTGTCTATTTTCCCCAAATGCATCCGATAGAAATTTTGAGATATACATTTGTTCAAAACAGGCTAAACATCACAAAACAAGACTTTTGAGGTTGACACAACCCCCCAGACTCCGGGGGCAAGGGTTGTAAGCTACGCCCTGGTGCATATAAGGCTTTTATGGAAGTGGTGGTTATGTGAACTTTAGAAGAGGCACATTTGATAGGAAATTTAAAGTTCTAGTTTCGTTTTAAGAGTCAAAAGCGATCGAGGAAAGCTAGCTCCACTCTTTCTGACTCCCTTTTTCCCCCGAATATATCCGATCAAAATTGTGAGATAGCCATTGTTTTCACAATAATCCAAAGAGCATAAAACAATGCCTTAATGGTGGACACAGTACCCCCCCCCCCCCCCAGAGCACAGTGATGAGGGTTGTAAGTTATGCCCCTGGGCATTTAAAGTTTTATGGAACGGGTGATCGTATAAACTTCAGATTGGACAGGGCTCGGTTGATTGGAAGTCAGAAGTTCTGGTGTCTTTTTTAAGAGTCGAAAGTGGATGGAGGGCATCCAGCCCCTCCCCTACAAGCCTGCCATTCTCCGAAACGCATCCGATCAAAATTATAGAAGGCTATGTTGAAAGATCCAGTAAGTATGTCTTTGGGGATGTCAATCTCTCCACAGTCCTTAGGGCAAGGGCTGTAAGTGAGGCAATTTGTTCATTGTTTACATATAGTATATGTTATTCAGAAAGGTATCCATGTTTGTACTTTACTTTCTAAAAAGACTAATGGCATTAAGGTAAGCCTTCCGGAAAATGTTGAGGGGAGTATAGAACCAAATCAAAACACATTATGTGTATGCAGATTGTCAAAAGGGACTAGCTCAGGAATGACTGGGTATATTAATTTGGAACTTGCGGGGAATGATAAGAGAGATGATCAAAAAGGGAATATTAGCATGCTACCACTACTACTACAAATACCACCACTGCTACTGCTGCCACTAAAACTGCTACTACCAAACTGCTACATTTACAATATTGGGGGAAATTTTGAACTAAATAATATGAGCGTATCTTAAGAGTTGATTTGTGTTAAGTTAGAACTTTCAGAGAACGCTAAAAGGGCAAAATCATCTGAACAAAAGACAGTATGCGAATGCTACTGCTAATGCTACTATCACTGCCACATTTACAACTACTACTACTACGTCAACTACTACCTCTATTGCAACTACTTTTAAAAGTAATACGTTATTACTATTGCTGCTATTTGCACTACCGCTATTACTCTTAATACTACTATTAGTAATACAAATACTGCTACTATGACTATTATCATAACAATATCTAAGGGTAGGAAGGTGAAATTTTTAAGAAATTTGGTGGGGGGAGTGCGAACTTTATTACAACACGCCGTCTGTATGTAGGTTGTCAAAAGGACTTAACAGAAATATCTTGAAACAGTTTTGTGCGTGAAATTGAAACTAACAGGGCTTGTTGCGGTGGATGTTGAACTAACCAAAAGACAGTATTTGCATATAATGTTACTGATTCTTCTCATACTACTACTACTGTTACTATTATTACTATTTCTACTACAACTTCTACCACTAAAGCTAAGGCTACTACTATTAATTCTACTGCTGCTACTAAAACTAAGGGTATTGAGGCGAAAAATTTGAAAAATATTTAAACTATATGGAACTAAATCGGAACACACTATGCCCACACATGTTGTTAAGAGGACGTATCAGATTTGCTTCAGGAACAGTTGATGGTATTGAGCGGAAACTTCCAGTGAGTAACCAAGTGTTGAAGGGGATGTTGAAAAGACTAAACGTGCGATGCGCACACTGCTACTAATACTACTACAACTATTGCTTCTACACAAGCTAAGAGTAATAAGGTGAAAGTATCAAGGAATATTTAAGCGGATGTTGAACTAAATCAAACAGCTCTAGTGCCCTTTGTAAGGGCCAAAGGATATTGGAGGACAAACAGCCCTCCTCCAAAACCCAATCATTTTCCAAACATATCCAGCCAAAATTTTGAGACAGCCATCTTGTTCAGCATAGTAGAACAGTCCAGTTACTATGTCTCTAGGGATATTGGGTATATCAACCCCCAGCAATAATACGATTGGACCATTATGCTATCTTAAATGTTGGTTTAAAACTAGATCAAAAGGCACTGTGACATATGAAACAAAGAAAAGAAAACACAACAAAATGAGAAAAAATTAACTAACAGAGAAAAGCGAAGGTAGTTTCAGCCAATGGAACAATAGGAAGCGAAAATAAGCAAATATTTTGACAAAGACCCCCGCCAAGTCTTCCTCAGTGCTAAGAAAAAAGAAAAAAAAAACAAGAAAAAAAATTTAACGTTTTGAAGTAGACTTCACCAGTGACAAATAGAGACTGAATCAAACCAAACCAGAATAAATGAAAGACACATTAACCAATTGGATTATGCAATTTTATTAAAAATGCGGCAGGTGGTTTTTACTTTAAACTGAGAAAAATTTTATTCGAATCATTTAATATTAAGTTATTATAAACTGGGCTTATAGAAATCTCTCCAGTATCTCTGTTTATAGCAAGGTTCCTATTTATATGTATTTTTAATCTCAATTGCCTCTCTAAAAGATTGTGATAAGCCATTTACATTAGATATTAAAATTTCCTCCTCAAAAAGAGCTAAGTTATCTGGATTTTCGAAAATGTGGAGCACCAAAGCAGAATCATTTTTGTTTTCACATCTCAGGGATTTTCTATTGAAACCTCGTGTTCATACACTTGCATAGAAAGAATTTTAGAGAAAGACATTATGTTTTTATTCAGGTCAACTTCAACTTGAGAAGGTATAAAATTAAATTAAACAATGCTATTTGTGTCAGGATTAAACATTGGCGAACATTTCTCCATCATACAAATGGCAAACCAAACTCTGGATTCTTATAGAAAAAACATAAAGATATAAAATATTTTTCTTCCACGAAAAAGACTGGCAACAAAAAATGAACAGAAATCAATTTAAAAGAAAATTTTCCATAAAACAAATTTTTCAAAGTTTTCAAAGAAAAATAAAGTGCTCCATTAAACGAAAGAAGAGCAGAAATAAAGTCAAATAATCTTCCAAAAGTAAAATACCACAAATCACCGTAAATAAATAAATGAAACAAAAAAACGAACATAAATTACAATCAAAACCCGAGTCAAACTCAAAACGAGCACACGAATAGGAATGAAAACTCCCATGCCTTCTCAAGATCGGAACGTAATTCGCAATTTACTGAAAATAAACAAAAACCAACGACCATTGATTGCAGTTTAATATACATATACTGATGTTTATTCCTTAAATTTTCAATTATTTTTTATTTATTAAAGAAAAAAGTGAAAACACTTCAAATGTAATTTGTTTTCAGTAAAGTGCAAATTATGTTCTGCCCTTGAGAAGGTATGGGGGTTGTCAGCCCTACTCATGTTAATTTTAACTGGTTTTGAGTTTGACTCTTTGAGTCAAGTTCAAACAGTCAAGACAACTGTTTGACAGTTTGAGAATATAAGTAGCAAAAATATTTTACTAAAATTTGACAGCCAAAAATTCAAAACAAGAGCTCACACAGCAAGAAAATGAAAAAATTAAGAATTTACCAAGTCAAAAATAAAAGTACTCAGCCAAAAAACTAAATGGAGAAGGTACTCGGCAAAAAGTACAAAAGCGAGAATTTAATCGACAAAAAATGAAAAACAAAAATTTACTTGACATAAATGAAAAAAGAGAATATGCTTGGTAAAAATAAAAAATTTACTAAACAAAAACTGAAAACCAAGAATTCACTCACTCAAAATATACTCAGTAAAAATGAAAAGTGAGGATTTGGACAGCCAAAAAATGACAGAAAGTATTCATTTAGCAAAAAGATAAAGAATTGGAAATTCAATCGACAAACATGAAAAAGTGAGAATTTCCTTAGCAGAAAATGAATTTCAAAAAATTCGCTTTGCAAATACATAATATGCCAATTTTGGTTACTGAAGAAAAGACATGGTAAAATTTAGTTGCTCTATTAAAATTGGTTGTAATAAAATTGCTTAGCTCTTAGAATGGTGTATAATAACTTTTCGAGCATTTGGATGTCGGCCTTGATCAAGTAGGCTTCAAAAAAGGAAGGGGCTGTGACCATGCCCATGCAACATTTTATACAATTATTAAGAAGTTAAGGTCTTCTGGAGAAAAGTAGTCTTTGACAGTATTTCACATGCTTCCACTCTTTCGGCTCTAACTAGTGATGGTATTCCTCTTTCTGTGGGTATATTTCTTAGATCCTGGTATCGGGGCTTACAATAAAAATTGCTGCTTCTGATTAAGATTCGTTTTCTGATCCAATTTCTGTTGGTCTTGGAGTTAAACAAGGTGGAGTTTTATTCCCTAATATTTTCAAAATGTGTTTGGTGGGTTGTCTTCGTTCATTACCTACAACCTTTATATCTCGGGGGCGGGATGTGTCTTTTATTGCATATGCTGATGATATTGAGTCATTCTAAAGCAAGTTTAATTGGAAATTTATATACTCAGTGTTGTAAAATATCAAAATTTTTCTATATATGACAAGAACCGAGCTGAACTAATTTGCGACGGGAGTATTTTATTTCCAGTTCCTGATAATGTTCTTATCTGGGTTTACCTTATTGCGCCTCAGTTGGAGATGCGAAGTCAACACTAATTTCAAATATTCAAGAAAAAAATTAAAAAGGTATTTGACTCAATAATATGGCTTCATGGTATTTATCGTCGTAGCATTTTAGGTATCTTTTTAATGCAGTTGCCCGTCTTCATACTCTCTATCATGCCCTTCTTTTTCTATATTTAAAAATCTGCGATTTTCCTTAAATTCGCCTTTACTGCTTTGAATATTGTAAATTTTTATTTGTTTTCCGAATTTGGTTTAGTAGCACTGAATTAGTATTAACATTTTAAACTAAAGATCTGTAGGAATTAGCTAGGATTAAGTAGGATAATTTTTATCACGAGGCTGAAATTTTTTATTTATGTAGCCTACAACGTTTTTTCTTTTTTTCAATACTTAAATGATTTTTTATGTTTTTATATTGTTTTTTTTTCTTACATGTTTTATTCAGATATGATAGTAAGCCTAGTTTTAAATCAATACTTTGTTTTGTTTTTGAAGTATTTATCTTGTTATTTTGCAACTTCATTTATGTATTTTATATACTCTTCGAGATTTAGGGGAATAAATAAATAAAATAAAATGAATATATACTACATATCTTTATCTAATATATTATGTTCTATACAAAATTTAAAATTTAGTAATTCTCATTTTTCAGTTTTTTAATTCATAGTTATCAAGGTATTTACCAAAAAGGATTGTTGGAACTCGATTTGACATAGTTAGTAGTTAAAGCTAATGTTTTATTTACTTTTCCATAGTGCCTTTTTGGGATCCATGCACGACTCAACCAATGTAGGAGGAGAAGGTATACAAATTCTTGTAAACGGAAAAACTCTTTTAAATTATTTTTTATATTCTAAAATAGGATTTTTCTTGTTAACCGAACTTGACCAAGGGTTAAAGTAAATATTCTTGTTTTGCTACTCAAGGATACACGGCCTCTTTCAGCTCTGTAGAAACATGTCTAAAAAATACAATTGAAGTATATACCAAAGCAGATTGTTGGACTTAAACCTAATTTAATTGGGAGTAAAAGTTAATGTTGTATACTGATTTTCAAAGTATATGCAAATGCCAAGGGATGCCAAGGGATGCCAATGACCATGATATTTCTCAATTTTCAAATGTGTTCAACCTTACTTTAGCTTAACCGATATGTGGATGAATTTAAAGACCCATTGACTCCTTAAGGATGCTTCAAAATAAACAAACACTGGCTTGTCTGGCCAAATACGCTTTAGAACTAAGTTTTCGGAGCCTACCTGCACATGTACTTAAACATGGAACGATTATAACTGCTAAAAGTTACAGAAAATGTGTATTTAATTTTGGAACATGTGGCCTAATTCAAGGCCAATTTTACTGTTTCTGCACTTTCAAGTTTCAGGCAATCTCTTTTGCCACATTTATACTTTTTTTTATTTAAAGGATACCTACATTTTTAAGGAAGTACTATACGATATTAGACACTTTCCTTTAAAATGAAAAACAAAAGTTCAAACCCTGAAATTTTCCTCACAAACCAGAATTTGAGCCAAACTTTAATATTCAAGATGTTATAAAGTATATCCGTTTATCTTGGTAATATTTTTTTGAATAGAAATAACGTTCGATGATGATGAAATTTATTCCATTGACAGTGGCTTTCATGAAATAAGGGGCATAATTTAGCATACCATATGAAGCTTAATAACTCCAGTTTGGAAGAATGAATGTAAATTTCAAATTTTCAGGAAATAAATGAATTGGTTTAACTGTTTTAAGAAATGTATATCATACTGTTTTTCATCCTTCTATTGTTTATGGTTGCTGTACTTGTGCATCTAATTTTTCTTCAAATATTAAAACACTGCAGATTCTTCAGAATAAGGCGCTTCGTGTACTAGAAGAGATTATTCAGTATGAGCACACGCGTGAATATTTTATGAGCTTTAGAATTTTAAATGTTCATCAGATCAGGGACCATTAGGCGGGAATGCTTACTTACCAAGTGCTTAATAGATTATCTCCTGAATATCTTTGAGATTTTTTTTAAGTTTAATTCAGATTTATTATCAGCATAGGACTAGAGGTCGTGGAAGCTTAGTCTCAGAAGTAAGGAGTATGAGTCAATCTAATTTTGTAATTAGAAATTATGCAGTTAATTTATGGAATAGCTTCCTGGAGAGAATTAGAGAGTCAGAAAACCAGTTTAAGTTTTAAATTAGATTAAAAACGTTTTTGTTGGTGGGAATTGAGTATACAGGGTTTGTCCGGAAAGGAATAGGACTGAGTCAATTTAAAAACATTTGTTGAGACAGTCATTACAATTCTTTAAAAACTTTCAAAATAGGCTCCTTCTGCGTCAATGTAGCGCAGCCAGCGCGATTTCCAAGCATTGAAGGCGTCACGGTATGCATTCTCAGAAATAGCCTTGAGAGCCACCGTGCATGCTGCTTGGATCACTTCCGTCGCCTCAAAATGCTTGCCTTTCATCAGCCTATTCAGGCGAGGAAACAAAAAAAAAAATCCGGGGGGCCACATCTGGACTGTAGGGTGGCTGTGGAAGCGTTCAGATGCCGGCCTTGGTCAGGTAGCTGTTGACGAGTAAGGCGATGTGAGCTGAGCGTTGTCGTGCTGCAACTTCCAGTCGGCTGCGATGTCTTATTGGACCCGATTGACCCTTCTTTTGATTCTCTTGAGCACTTCCACATAAAACTTGGTGTTGGTGATTTCTCTAGGAGGAACAAATTCATGTTGGACGATGCCTTTGATGTCAAAAAAGACAATGATCATCGTTTTCACTTTGTGTTTCCTCATTCTTGCCATTTTTTGGGCGAGGAGACGCCGACGTTTGCTACTCAGAAAATTGCCTCTTTGTCTCGGGATTATACTCAAAAATCCAGGACTCGTCACCTGTGATTACTTTATTGAAAATTGGGGGTTACTTTTACACATGTTCAAATTTTCTTGGCACGCTTCCACTCGCCACAATTTCTGGTCGTCAGTGAGCACTTTTGGCACCATCTTCTTGCACACCTTGTGCATGTTCAAATGCACCGTCACAATGTGGTGAACTACAAATTTTGGTAAATTTACTTTTTGGGCCGTTAAACGAATATTTGATAGACGGTCTGAGTTCAAAACTTTGCGCAAACGAGTCACAATGTCGGTGTTTGTCAAAACCGAAGGTCTTCCAACACTGTCTTCATTGGCGACCTCTTCCCAGCCCTCCAAAATGTTGTATGTTTAAATTCTTGTAGTAAGTAAGGATGTTAGAAAATTTGAGGTACTATCCATGAACTTGATGATTTACCACTAGGCTTGGTATTCACGTTAAGTCTTGGTTTATACTTCATCACTAAGATAAGCAGGTAACAAACATGATTTTTTGAGAGAAAAGATAAAGAAATATAATACAAGGAACTGTTTCAAAAATATTTTTGCAAGAAAACTGCCTAACTTATGCCTTACTCTAAAAATTAACATAAACTATAAATAAAAAAACAAACACGATAAAGAAAAAACAAATTCACAGTCCGCAAGTATATTATAAGATGGAAGTAGTAACAAATTTAAAGCAAAAAGGTAAATTCAGCAGTGAACGATATGCCAGTAATACTTGCTGCTCAACGACCTTAAAGCGGTCATCCAACCAAAGTCCTAAGATCAGATTTAGAACTCTAAAATGACAAATTGATTAGCCTAATGATATTTCTTGTGCGGCATTTTTAGGGCTCTATTGCAAAAATTTTACAGATTCATTGTAATTTTGTAGTTGACACTACATTTTCGTTAAAATTTATAGTATATTTAGTGATTAGATCCGGGTTGATCGATCTGGTCCAAATGATTCAGAGGCAATACTATAGCGTTGCCTGTAGTAAAGGTCATACGGCTCCAATGTTTTAATATTTACTTATTTTTCCCTGAGGCACTTCATATGGAAGGGATCGTCGTGTAAGCTTCAAAGAGGGCTCATTCGATTAGAAATCGAGAGTTCTAGTTCACTTTTTTAGGGTCAAAAGAGATTGGAGGGCAACTAGCCCCTCTACCCTCACACCATTTTCCCCCCAATTGCATCAGATGAAAATTTTGAAGTAGCCATATTATTGAAAATTGTTCAAAGGTCAGATAACAAAACTCTGATGTCGTAACAACACCCCAGGGCATGGGGGCAGGCGTTGTAAGTTATAACCTGGGAGCATATAAGGCTTTTATGGAAGGGATGCTCGTATAAACTTCGAAGAGGGCTCATTTGATTGGAAATTTAAAGTTGTAGTTCACTTTGTATAAGTCAAAGTGATCGGAGGGCACCTAACCCCACCCCCCGTCCTTTTATCCCCAAATGCATCAGATAAATATTTTAACATAGACATTTTGTTAAAAATAGTTCAAAGTTCAGACAACAAAAACTTCGGTGTCGACACAGCTCCCCACTTTTGTTTGGAAAGTGAAAGTTCTAGTTCACCTTTTAAGAGTCAAAGGAGATCAAAGGGCAACGTGGCGCGGCGGGGGGGGGGGGGGGGGTGGCCCCCCAAATACATCAAATATAATTTTTTAGATAGCCATTTTGTTAAAAATAGTTAAAAGGTTAGATAACAAAAACTCTGGTGTCGACAAAACCCCCAGGGCTTGGGGGCAGGCGTTGTAAGTCATGCGCTGGGGCCATATATGGCTTTTACGGAGGGGATGTTCGTATAGACTTCAGAAAGGATCATTTGAGTGAAAATTGAAAGTTATAGTTCACTTTTTAAGAATCAAAAGTGATATGAGGGCAGCCAGTACCCCCCGTCTTTTTTCCCCATATGCACCAGATAAAAATTTTGAGATAGACATTTTGTTAAAAATAATTCAAGTCAGATAACAAAAACTCCGGTTTTGACCCAGCCCCCAGGTCCCGGGGGCAGGCGTTGTAAGTTACGCCCTGGGGTCATATATGGTTCTTATGGAAGGGATGCTCGTATAAACTTCAGAGAGGACTCATTTGTTTGGAAAAGAAAAGTTCTAGTTCACGTTTTAAGAGTTAAAAGCGATCAGAGGGCAACTAGACCCCCACCCCCCACCCTTCCACGCCCTTTTCCCCCAAATGCATCAGATAAAAATTTTGAGATAGCCATTTTGTTAAAAATAGTTAAAAGGCTAGATAAACAAAACTCCGGGGTCGACACCCCCACCCCCAGGGCCCAGGGTTAGGTGTTTTAAGTTATGCCCTGGAGCATATATGGTTTTTATAGAAGGGATGCTCGTATATACATCAGAGAGGGCTAATTTTTTTTGGAAAGTCAAAGTTCTTGTTCACTTTTTAAGAGTCAATAGATATCGCAGGGCAACTAGCCTTCCCCCAAGCCCTCTTTCCCCAAATGCATCAAAAATAAATTTTGAGATAGCTATTTTGGTAAAAATAGTTAAAAGGTCAGATAACAAAAACTCTGGTGTCGACACAACCCCCTAGGGCCCGGGGGCAGTCGTTGTAAGTTACGCCTTGGGGGAAAATATGGTTCATGTGGAAGGGATGCTTGTACAAGCTTCAGAAAGGGCTCAATTGAGATTGGAACTTGAAAGTTCTTCTTCACTTTTTATGAGTCAAAAGAGATCCGAGGGCAACTAGCCCCCCCCCCCCGACGCCCTTTTTTAACTAACTATTCAAAATTTTGAGTTAGCTATTTTGCTCAAAATCGTCCAAATGTCAAACAGCTACGGTTCCAGGTTTGAGTCCCCCCCAGCCCTGGAGGAAGGGCTGTAATTTACACTAGTAGCCCATCGTTAACATATAAGGCTTCTATGGAGCGCGTGGTCGTATAAACTGTGGAGGAAGTTCGTTTGACCGAAAATCGAAATTTATTATGCTCCTTTTAAGAATCGAAGTGATCAAAAAGTAACAGCCCCTTGTGCCTTTTCCCCCCAAATGCATCTTATCAAAATTTTGAAATGGCCATTTTCTTCAAAATAGTCCGAAATTCAAATTAGTATAACTTATGGGATGAGATATCTTCCATAGCCCCCGGGACAAGGATTGTAACTTATTTAAGTTGCTTAATATTAGAATATAAGGTTTTTGTGGAAGGAATGTTAGTATTAACTTTAGAGGGGGATCTTTGATCGGGAATTGAAACTTTTAGTTCAGTTTTTAGTCAAAAGTGATCAATGAGCAACTAGTCCACGTCCCGCTTTTTCAAACTGCATCAGGTCAAAATTTTGAGATTGCCATTTTGTTCAACAAAGTGCAAAGGCTAAATAACTATGCTTCCGGGGTTAAACCCCCACACTGACTCCGGGAAAATGGCTCTGAGTTACGGAACTTGCTTATTGTTACTTTGACACTTTGTGTACTTCAATACTTGGATATAGAGATTTACGTGGCAACCTCGATTTACGGTGCAAGGGCTGTAAGTTATGCAAGTTGCTTATTGTTACTTTGATACCTTGTTTCCTTTGATGCTTTCTTTACTTTTTATTTTTTTAATTTGAGATTTTTACTTTGATACTAGTTTTGATACTTTGATGACTATTTGATGTTGAATAAAAGGTACGATTTTGAAATAAGGAATCTTAGGCAGCGCAATAGCGCTGTCTAAATAAAGAACGATGTGGGCACAAGGTTTTTTTCCCCCATACCCGGGCACTTCGCATCGAAGGAGTTGTCGTAGAAACTTCAAAAAGGGCTAATTCGATTGGAAATTGGAGTGCCTAGTGCCCTTTTTAATAGTCGATAGTGATTGAAGGGCAACTAGCCCCCCCCCCCCCCACGCCCATCATTCCCCCAAACATATCCAATCAAAATTTTGAGATAGCCATTTTGTTCAGCGTAGTTGATTTTCAGATAGAGAATATGCTTTTGAGGAGGACACTCCCCCACAACCCTCGGGGCAAGGGTTTTAAGTTATGCCCTGAGGGCATATAAGAACGATGTTGGCACAATGTATCATTTTTTTTTTCCGTTGGAGCAGAGCACTTCGTATCGAAGAAGTTTTCGTTGAAACCCTTTGAGCACCTTTGAGCAGGACACTCCCCCCACAGTGTTCAGGGCAAGGGTTATAAATTATGCTCTGGGGGCATGTAAGTTTTTTTGAAATCTTTGTCGTAGAAACTTGAAAAAGGGCTCATTCTATTGGAAATTCAAAGGTCTAGTACCCTTTTTAATAGTCGAAAGTGATTTGAGGGCAACTAGCCCCCCTCTCTCGCCCACTTTTTCCCCAAACACTTCTAATCAAAATTTTTAGATATCCATTTTGTTCAGTCTTGTGAATTTCCAGATAGAAATTATGTTTTTGAGGAGGACACTCCCCCACAGCCCTCAGGGCAAGGGGTGTAAGTTATGCCCTGGGGGCATATAAGGCTTTTATAAAACGTGTCATCGTAGAAACTTCAAAAAGGGCTCATTTGATTAGAAATTGAAATGGCTAGTGCCCTTTTTAATAGTCGAAAGTGATTGGAAGGCAACTAACACCCCTTCCACGCCCACCATTTTCCCAAACATATCCAATCAAAATTTTTAGATAGCCATTTTGTTCCACGCAGTTTAAAGTTCAGGAAATTATACCTTTGAGCAGGACACTCCCCTCACAGTCTTCAGGGCAGGTGTTATTAGTTATGCCCTGGGGGCATTTAAGATTTTCATTGAAATCTTTGTCGTAGAAACTTGAAAAAGGGCTCATTCCATTGGAAATTAAAAGGGCTAGTGCCCTTTTTGATAGTCGAAAATGATTTGAGGGCAACTAACCCCCCTCTCACGCCCACCTTTTCCCCAAACACATCCAATAGAAATGATAGATAGCCATTTTATTCAACGTAGTTGAAAGTTTTGGAAATTAGGTCTTTAAGGATGACAACCCATCCCCCCCCCCACAACCCTCAGGACAGGGGTTGTAAGTTATGGCCTGGGAGCATGTAAGGTTTTTATAGAAAGCGATGTTGTAAAAACATCAAAAAGGGCTCATTCGATTGAAAGTTGAAAAGGCTAGTGCCCTTTTAATAGTCGAAAGTGATTGAAGGGCAACTAACCTCCCTATCACGCCCACCATTTCCCCAAAGACATCCATTCAAAATTTTTAGATATCCATTTTGTTCAACGTAGTTGAAAGTTGTGGAAATTAGGTCTTTTAGGATGATAACCCCATCAGAGCCCTCAGTGCAAGGGTTGTAAGTTATGCCCTGGGGGCATATAGGGTTTATATAGAAAGTTGTTGTAGAAATTTCAAAAGGGGCTCATTTGATTGGAAATTAAAATTGCCCTTTTTAATAGTCGAAAGTGAGTGGAGAGTAATGAAACCGCCTCTCCCGCTCACCATTTCCCCAAACACATTCAATCAAAGTTTAGAGGTAGCCATTTTGTTCAACGTAGTTGAAAGTTCTGGAAATTATGTATTTAAGGATGACAAACCCTTGAGAGTCCCCAGTGCAAAGGTTGTAAGTTATGCCCTGGGGGCATATAAGTTTTTAATGATATAGCTATCGTAAAAACTTCAAAAGGGGCTCATTCAATTGGAAATTGAGAGGACTAGTGCCCTTTTCAATAGTTGAAAGTGATTGAAGGATAACTAACCCCTCTCTCACGCCCACCATTCCCCCAAACACATCCAATCAAAATTTTCAGATAGCCATTTTGTTCAACGTAGTAGATAGTTCTGGAAATTAGGTCCTTGAGGATGACACCCCTCCCCCACCAGCCCTCAGGGCGAGGGTTGTAAGTTATTCCCTGGGGAATATAAGGTTTTTATTGAAAGCGTTGTCGTAGAAACTTCAAAAGGGCTCATTTGATTTGAAATTGGAAGGGCTAGTGCCTTTTTTAATAGTTGAAAGTGATTGAAGAAAGACTAACGCACCTCTCACTCCCACCATTTTCCCAGACACATCCAATCAAAATTTTGAGATAGCCAATTTGTTTAACGTAGTTGAAAGTTCTGAAAATTAGGTCTTAGAGGATGACAACCACCCTCACGGCCCTTAGGGTAAGGGTTGTAGTTTATGCCCTGGGGGCATATAAGGTATTTATAGGAAGTGTTGTCGTAGAAACTCAAAAAGGGCTCATTCAATTGGAAATCGAAAGGCTTAGTGCCCTTTTTAATAGTCAAAAGTGATTGGAAGGCTTGACATTTTTATAGTAAAGATCGATGTGAGTATAATGTATTATTTTTTTGTTGTTGTTTAGACCAGGGCACTTTTTATCGAAGGAGTTGTCGTAGAAACTTCGAAAAGGGCTCATTCGATTGAAAATAGAAAGGGCTGATGCCCTTTTTAATAGTTGAAAGTGATTGGAGGGAAACTAGTCCCCCTCCCACGCCCGCCCTCCCATTTGACTTTATGTTTAAAAACTAAATTTTGCCATAAGATTAAATCAAAACGCACTCTGCTAATGCTAATTCCCAACAAGGCATCTCAGCAGTATCCCAAGAACGACTGAGGGTATTATATTTAAACTTTCGGGGCTGCTTCTGCTCTTAAAATTTAACCAAATAAAAATAGCGTAAGTCTATCCAAGCTATCAAAGAAAGTAAACAGATTTTTTTGGCGAATGGTATCAAGTTTTCCATTTCAGGTCAACTAGAGGAGGCATGAAACTAAATTAAACACAACTATTTGTGTCCAAATTTTAAGAGGGTGTATGTTGTTAAAAATTTCTGAAAATTTTTCTCCAGCATACAAATAGCAGGCCAAACTATAAATTCTTAATTAAAACGAGAAGATTTAAAGTATTATTTTCTTTTTCTCTGAAAAGACTATGTCAATATAGAAAGAAAAGAAATTAATTAAAAAAACCTTTTTCCACAAAATAGGTTTTTCAAAGAAAAGTGAAGAACTCCATTGAAGAAAAAATGAGCAAAAATAAAATCAAATAATCTACCAAGCGTGAAACTACCACAAATCAGCATCGATAAATAAATGAAACCCAAAACGAACAGGAATTACAATAAATAACTGAGTCAAACTCAAAACGAGCAGAAATTAACATAAGTTGGGCTCAAAACCCCTATCACTTCCCAAGGCCAGAAGATAATTTGCACTTTACTGAAAAAAATAACATTTAGTAATCAAAATGTTAATATTATTTGATTTATTATAGTAATAAAAGTAAAAACGTTTATATTTTTTCCAGTAAAGTGCAAATTATGTTCTGGCCTTGGGAAGGCAAAGGGGGTTTTGAGCCCAACTTATGTTGATTTCTGCTCGTTTTGAGTTTGACTCGGTTATTTATTGTAATTTCTGTTCGTTTTGGGTTTCATTTATTTATCGATGCTGATTTGCTGTAGTTTCACGCTTGGTAGATTATTTGATTTTATTTTTGCTCATTTTTTGTTTCATGGAGTTCTTTACTTTTCTTTGAAAACTTATTTTGTGGAAAGGGTTTTTTTTAATTAATTTTTAAAAACATGAAACGTTTTGCAATTAAAAACGAACAAACATTGATGAAAAAAAAAATTCCAAAGAAAAGTAAAGGCCATTCCAAACTTGAGATCAGCAGATCTTAAGCTTAAGATCAGTAGATACCCAAACTCTTGTTTGTAGTGATTTTTGTTCGTTTCAAGCTTGATTTGCCTGTTTAATTTAAGTTTCACTCGTCTTAAGATTTATTTATTCATTTATATTAGTATCTATTGTATGTTTGTTTGCATTGATTATTTATTTAATTTCTGTTCGTTTTGGGTTTCATTTATGCTTCAAAAGCAAAATATTTTTTTCGTTTTAAGCTTGATTTGCATATTTAATTTAAGCATTACTCGCTTTAAGGTATGTTTATTCATTTATGTTATTACTTGCTGTACTTTTTTGGCTATGATTGTTATTCAATCGGCCTGATTTTGAATTTTAACAGGTATCGGTATCTGCTAATCCTAAGTTTAAAACGGCCTTTACTTTTCTTTGAAAAACTTCTTTTTCGGAAAGTTTTTTTTTAATTAATTTCCTGAAAGAGTGTGTAGTCAACGGGTTCATAATAAAAAGAGCCTCATATAGAACTATGTAAAATATGGAAGATAATCATTACATCATTGAAAGTTAGCTAAGTATCATTACTTATTCCATAGATTTCGATTATGAAGAAAAGTCTTCTCTCTAATTGGAGCAAGGAAAAGGAAATGAGTTCACTTTCTTCTCAATTTCTGGTTTTCTAGAGTGAGCCCTGACAATATCGAGACAATACAATTTTATAGCCTGCTTAATCTGCTAAGAGTTTTCCTAGGTGCACTTAACTTATACAATCTGAACTTCGATTTAAATAATTTTTGAAATGAATAAATGCCGATTAATTATTTTGAAACAGAAACTTTCAGTTTTATAAGAAAGATTGAAATAATGTCCCTCAAATCATTCAAGGTCCTTTTGGATTGGGTTCTACCAATATGTCGCCCCTCTGTCTCCTTGCTATTTGGTTAATAGTATTCAAGCCTTTTTGAGTATTTTAGTGCAAGGAGTATTTCTGAGTATTTTGAATAGGTGTAAGCATCTCAAAACGTCAACCTTTTTATTGGACATTTTGAGGGTAGGGGCATAATTTTAATGCACGTTTGTTAAATTTTAACATAAACGTGATTTTACTTGCCTACTTTCTCTACTAAACAGTTGTTAACATGGACCAGAGTATCATAGAAGAGCCTAGGGTACTAATGTGTTTATATTAATACACACTCGAGAAGTGAAGTTTGGCGAATGCTAACGAAATAAAACAAAATATGATGAAAAAATAATACTTTATTAACAAAATTGTGAGAACTACAACAAAGAGTTATGGAAGGGGTCGGCCCAGAGCGCATTATATTAATTACGTAACCTAAACTAACCAAACCTAACCAAAATACCAACTAAATATTTAATTAAAATATAGCTACAATTTAGTTTCCCACCGAGTCGGAGCTAATTGTCTGGTACAAACACCGTGAAAACCGGGTAATGTCTCAGGTTCGCGATACAAGTCCTCGAGTGTGTATTATATAATACATAAGTACCGTGCCTAGACTAGTTTTAGTCTTTTAGTCATTCAGTTGTGACTATTCTTGCAAAATTTCAGCTTAAACTAGACGCTACCTGAATATCTTTCTCCTAAAGAGTTGGTAGTGGGAAGGGATGTCGCTGAGGCGACTCACCTACTTTGGTTCTTAATTTACTTTTTTAAACTTTATTCGCATACTGACCAAAGGTCTGCGTTGCGCAGGTACCGATGACCTGATTCAGTGCCTTCGGCTGGGACTCCCGGGAGTGCAATGCGTGGTTGGGCGCAAATCATCTGACGCTTCTTAAATTAGGTAGAAAGAAATATGCAATAGGATTCTGATTCAAAAGTGTACACAATAACTATCTTTCTGCTAAAAAGCCAATTGAGGGGTAAAGGTTGTCATGAGGACCTCGAAACTAATTTATGTCTTGAAACGTACAATATTTGTTTGTGATCTGATAGGATTAATATTTAAAAAATATATTTGTTAGGTTAAGGTTCATAGT
The DNA here is from genome assembly GCA_029168905.1 of Artemia sp. Kazakhstan ARC1039. Lineage (NCBI taxonomy): Eukaryota > Metazoa > Arthropoda > Branchiopoda > Anostraca > Artemiidae > Artemia > Artemia sp. Kazakhstan ARC1039. Next base: position 24,894 of record JAQQPU010011631.1, read on the forward strand.
TTTTTTTATTATTATTTGTTGTTCCTTTGTTTATAGTTAATTATTAGTTAGTAGATGAGTTGCATTTCCCCGCCCAATCGCAAGTGATTTTTTTGTATCTTTCTTGGGGCAGGTATTGGAATATTAGCTAAATGTATTTTTGATGTTTAATAAAATGAACTGGACTGAACTGACCTGAAAATTATTTTGCTATTTTGTCTTTATCGTTTGGTCGTTTTCTTGGAAATACAAATATTCTCAATCTTTGCCGCAATAAGCCCCCCCCCTATTAAAAAAAATACTATGCTTGGAAAGTGTAACTCAAATACATAGGTTAGTGTGGACATACTAAAGGGCGGAGGATAGCTGCTTTTTCCATAGATTTTTATCTGAAAGATTCGAAATCCTGTAGGAAAACCTACAGATTTATTTAGTCTAAAAAATACGCGTGCGTTTTGTGTTGGAAATGTTAAAATTGGTAAAAAAAAAAAAAAAACTTCAGTCGGTTGGATTGAATTTAGAACACGTTTTCTATTTCAAAACCTGCATTGAATATCCAAAACGTTCAGAAATTAAATAAAAAAAGTTGCTTTTAACTGAAAGTAAGGAGCGACATTAAAACTTAAAACGAACAGAAATTATACCGTATATGAAAGGGGCTGTCCCCTTCTCAACGCCCCATTGTTTACTATATAGTTTGACTCTGTCTCACAGCTCTATTTCTTAAAAAAATAAGACACTTTAGCGTAAAGAGCGAGGCGCTTAGGAGGGGACAGCCCCTTTCATATACGGAATAATTTCTTTTCGTTTTAAGTTTTAATATCACTCCTCACTTTCAGTTAAAAATCTAGTTTTTTATTTATTTCATTAGTCAAGAAAGATCGAAAGATTGAAAATTGTAGTGAATTTTCTGTGGCAAAACGAAAAAAAGAAATAAACATTGAATCTGTTGGAACAGCAGCAGCTGGACTGAGGATCATTAAAGATGTTTGCCGTCGTTATATTAAAGGCTTAAATAAAGCTTTTTGAGGTAGGTGATTTTGAATTTTTTTTTCCCCGCTCCAATCCCTCTTCGCTGTTTTATTTGGTGTTGTGGATGGTTAGAAAAAGGAATAAGGTCAAGCAGGGGGAGGAAGCTATGGCGAATATATCGGCATCGGATACTTCAGTTTTGAATGACTCCAGCTGGCCCGATTTAAAAAGAGTAGAAAATATTTCACAAAGGTCGTTAGCTGACAACATAAGCACAATTTTGGCCACGGTTCAGCCAAATACTGAAATTCTGAATGATTTATCTGGATCAGGTAAGTCCATTGAATACCGATTACCACACCTTGAGAATTATGTTGCTACCTCTCAAAAGGAAGTCTCCGAATTAAAACCTAGAATAGCTACTGTTGAATGTGAGTAAAAAATGATAAAAAGTAATATACCTCTATTGGCGGAAGAAAATGTTCGTTTGGCGTCTGAGTTATCTTTATTAAAAGGGACTACTATGCGAATAGAAAGCAAAGATACTGAAAAAAAATTGCTTTGGAATTTACCAGTTAATGACGAAGAATCAGCTAAAAAGGGCTTGAAAAAGTAATTAGCCTACTAATAGAATTGGCTTGAATCTGGATTTTGAATATTTAGCGGTAGACATTAACCGTGATAGGAAATTTTTCAAAGTGGAATTTGCAAGAAAAAAAGCCCGAATTCTTATATTGAAAAACGCTAAGAGGTTGAAAAACAAGTCAATTTTAGAGTATTCCAATATCTTTGTGACGGATGATGCCCCAAAATCGATCCGAGTAGTTCGAAAGAAACTATTTGCTGTCAGGTTAAAATTATTCAACAATAGAGTTAATCGTGGTGATGTTTGGGTGACGAAATCGATCCCGCCACTTTTGTTTATTAATTAAAACAAAAACTTTCCGAAAATATGTTTTTCAAAGAAAAGTAAAGGCCATTTTAAACTTAAGCTCAGCAGATACAAATACTTGTTAAAGTTCAAACTCAAAACGACCAGAAGCTGCTTTTAAAGAATAAATGAAACCCAAAACGAATAGAAATTAAATAAACAATCATAGGAAAAAACACACAACAAGTAATAATATAAATGAATAAATAGATCTTAAAGCCAGTAATGCTTAGATTGAACATGAAAATCAAGCTGAAAACGAAAAAAATATTTTGCTATTGAAGTAAAAATAAAACTTAAAACGAACAGAAATTAAATAAACAATCAATGTAAACAAAGATACAATAGATATTAATGTAAATGAATAAATAAATCTTAAAACGAGTGAAACTTAAATTGAATATGCAAATCAAGCTTGAAACGAACAAAAATCACTACAAACAAGAGTTTGGATATCGCCTCCATCTCGCACTGTAAAAGTCTAAAGCTTACTGCGTAATTGGCGCTTTACTGGAAACTAAATGCGGCTTGAACAGTCTTGGAAAGTGTAAACAACATCAAATTGAATATTTGATATATAATGATATTAGTTGTTGAAAGATCCATCAGCTCAAGAATTTATTTCACTCTAATTTTATTTTTATTTTCAATGCCGTAAGAACTGGAAAAGAAAATATTTGTAATATAATTCGTTAAAGTGAAGCGCCAATGACGCAGTAGGCTTTTGGTTTTTATTTACAGTTAAGGAAGGGGGCACTATCCAAA
>JAQQPU010011632.1:13906-27539 GCA_029168905.1 Artemia sp. Kazakhstan ARC1039
TTTGAGGTGTTTCCGATTAAGGCCGTACCCAGGATTTTTTTTTCGGAGGGGGTGTTACTATAAAAAAATAATTCGGGGTACGGCCTTAATCGGAAATTCAAAGGGCTATTGCCCTTTACAATAGTCGAAAATGATTGGAGGGCAACTTACCCCCCTCTTACGCCCATCTTTTTCCCAAACACATTCAATCAAAATTTGGAGATAGCCATTTTGTTCAACGTAGTTGAAAGCTCTGGAAATTAGGTCTTTGAGGATGACAATCCTTCCCCCATAGCCTTCAGAACAAGGTTTCAACTCAAACACAGCCCTCTGGGCAAGGGTTGTAAGTTATGCCCTGGGGGCATATAAGGTCTTTATAGAAAGTGTTGTCGTAGAAACTTCAAAAAGGGCTCATTCGATTGTAGACTGAAATGACTAGTGCCCTTTTTAATAGTCGAAAGTGATTGGAAGTCAACTAACAACCTTTCCACGCCCAGCATTTATCCAAACATATCCAATCAAAATTTTTAGATAGCCGTTTTGTTCAACGCAGTTGAAAGTTCTGGAAATTATAGCTTTGAGCAGGACACTACCCCCACAGTCTTCAGGGCAAGGGTTATAAATTATGCCGTGTGGGTATGTAAGGTTTTTGTTGAAAGATTTGTCATAGAAACTTCAAAAAGGGCTCATTCGATTGGAAATTCAAAAGGCTAGTGCCCTTTTTAATAGTCGAAAGTGATTGAAGAGCAACCAACCCCTCTCTCACGCCCACCTTTTTTCCAAGCACATTTAATCAAAATTTTTAGATAGCCATTTTGTTTAACGTAGTTGAAAGTTTTGGAAATTAGGTCTTTAAGGATGACAACGCCCCCCGCCCCACATCCCTCAGTGCAAGGGTTGTAAGTTATGCCCCGGGCATATAAGGTTTTTATAGAAAGCGTTGTCTTAGAAACTGCAAAAGGGGCTCATTCGATTGGAAATTGAAGTGGCTAGTGCCCTTTTTAACAGTCGAAAATGATTGAAGGGCAACTAATCCCACCATTTCCCCAAACCACGCCCACTATTTCCCCAAACACATTCAATCAAAATTTTGAGACATCCATTTTGTTCAACGTAGTTGAAGGTTCTGGAATTTATGTATTTGAGGATGATAAACCCCCAGAGCCCCCCAGGGCAAAGGTTTTAAGTTATGCCCTGGGGGTATATAAGTTTTTTTATAGATAGCGTTGTCATAGAAACTTCAAAAGGGGCTCATTCAATTGGAAATTAAGAGGGCTAGTGCCCTTTTTCATAGTCGAAAAATATTGGAAGGTAACTAACCCCCCTCTCACGCCCACCATTTCCCCATACACATCCAATCAAAATTTTCAGATAGCCATTTTGTTCAACGTAGTTGAAAGTTCTGGAAATTAGGTTTTTGAGGATGGCACTCCCCCCAGAGCCCTCAGGACTAAGATTGTAAGTTATTCCCTGGTGGCATATAAGTTTCTATTGAAAACTTGTCGTAGAAACTTGAAAAAGTGCTCATTTGATTGGAAATTCAAAGGGCTAGTACCCTTTTTAATAGTCGAAAGTGATTAGAGGACAACTGACCCCCTCTCACGCCTACCTTTTCCCTAGACACATCCAATCAAAATTTTGAGATAGCCATTTTGTTCAACGTAGTTGAAAGTTCTGGAAATTAAGTCTTTGAGGATGACAATCCTTCCCCCATAGCCCTCAGAACAAGGGTCGGAAGTTATGCCCTGCGGGCATATAAGGCTTTTTATAGAAAGCGTTGTCGTAGAAACCTCAAAAAGGGATCATTGGATTGGAAATTGAAATGACTAGTGTTCTTTTTAATAGTCGAAAGTGATTATAAGGCAACTAACACCCCTTTCAAGCCCACCATTTCCCCAAACGCATCCAGTCAAAATTTCGAGTTAGCCATTTTTTTCAACGCAGTTGAAAGTTCTGGAAATTATGTCTTTGAGCAGGACAATCCCCCCACAGTCTTCAGGGCAAGGGTTATAAGTTATGCCATGGGGGCATATAAGGTTTTTATTGAAAGCTGTGTCGTAGAAACCTGAAAAAGGGTTCATTCGTTTGCAAATTCCAAGGGCTAGTGCCCCTTTTAATAGTCGAAAGTGATTTGAGGGCAACTAACCCCCCTCTCACGCTCACCTTTTCCCCAAAAACATCCAATCAAAATTTTTAGATATCCATTTTGTTCAACGCAGTTGAAAGTTTTGGAAATTAGGTCTTTGAGGATAATAACCCCCACACAGCCCTCGGGGCAAGGGTTTTAAGTTATGCAGTGGGGGGCATATAAGGTGTTTGTAGAAAGCGATGTTGTAGAAACTTCAAAAAGGGCTCATTCGATTAGAAATTGAAAGGGCTAGTGCCCTTTTTTCATAATCGAAAGTTATTGAAGGGCAACTAACCCCCTTCTCACGCCCACCATTTCCCCAAACACATGTAATCAAAATTTTGAGATAGCCATTTTGTTCAACATAGTTGAAAGTTCTGGAAATTAGGTCTTTAAGGTTGATAATCCCCTCAGAGCCCTCAGAGCAAGGGTTGCAAGTTATGCCCTGGGGGCATATAAGGTTTTTATAAAAAGTGTTTTCGTAGAAACTTCAATATGGGCTCATTTGGTTGGAAATTGAAAAGGCTAGTGTCCTTTTTCATTGTCGAAAGTGATTGGAGAGGAACTAACCCCCCTCTCACGCCCACCATTTTCCCAGACACATCCAATCAAAATTTGATATAGGCACTTTGTTAAAAGTAGTTGAAAGTTCTGGAAATTAGGTCTTTGAGAATGACAACCCCCCCACAGCCCTCAGGGCTAAAGTTGTATGTAGTGCCCTGGGGGCATATAATGTTTTTATAGAAAGCGTTTTGTATAAACTTTCAAAAAGGGCTCATTCGATTGGAAATTGAAAGGGCTATTGCCCTTTTTAATAGTCGAAAGCATTCGGAGGGAGAATACCCCCCCCCACGTCCATCATTTTCCCAAACATTTCCGATCAACATTTTAATATGGCCATTTTGTTCAACGTATTTGAAAGGTCTGGAAATTAAAAAATTCTTATAAATGTTTTCACTTTTCTAACTTTAAGAAATCAAAAATCAATTAAGATTTTAAGGAATAAATATCAGCATATGTATATTAAACTGACAATGCAGATTTTGTTCAGTAAATTCATTTTAATTTTTTTCAGTAAAGTACAAATTATATTCTGTCTTTTAGAAAGCTTGGGGCTTAGAACCCTACTACTATTAATTTCTGCTCGTTTTGAGTTTGACTCTTATTTGTTTTAATTTCTGTTTGATTTGGGTTTCATTTATTTATTCATACTGATTTGTGGTAGTTGTATTCTTGGTAGATTATTGGATTCTATTCTTGTTAATTTTGGTTTAATGGAGTTCTTTACTTTTTAAAAAAAAACTTATTTGTTGAAAAAGTTTTTTTTTTTTAATTAGTATATATTTATATATATACGAACAGTAGCGGAAAGTCCTGTACTCTCCATTAAAGATTTTTTAACCACATTAATCTAGAGCTCTCTTCATGACTCCGCCTCTTCGTGCACGCGCAATGACAAATTTTTAGCGCATCACATACGCTACGATCTGACTGAAACTGAATGCCAAGGAGCAACTGAAACGTACTGAGAACTTTCCAGTCGGCGTGCTATGTGTGTAATTTTTGGACAAACTTTTCGCTACTATCCGTATATATATCTATACTGTGATAAACATCATAATAGGGGTAGAAAAGGGTTGCTATGCAACCCTTAAAAACCTTCTAAAAGTTTTTTGAGGGTAGTCGGAAGTGTCAAAACAGCAAATAGGGTAAATCATAGCAACATATAGGAAAACTGTAAAAATCAAGTAATGTAACTTACTAAAATTCTGTGTTTTACAATTAACGGTAAATATAAGTGTAGATAGTTACACAATCAGTAAGAATATGATATAGATTTAGCGTTTGGTAAAAATGCGTCAAAATTGGTTGGACTAATAGGAATGGTTTTATCGTTATAGTTTACTTTAGACAAGTTTTGCTACCCCCCCCCCCCTCTACGCAATAAAACCGATGTTTTTCCCTAGGATTGTCCATTACATTCGAAAAAATATATGTAGAAATTACAAGACATTTGGAGTAAAGTCATGCTTGCTGGTTTTCTGAACATATTACGCCTTTATACACGAAATAATTAGTGCACTAATTGATTCACAAAAATAAGAAACTAGGGCGGATCCAGGATTTTTTTTAGGGGGGGGGGGGCAAAATAGGTTGATCCGATAAACTTGCATTAGGAGCGAGTTTAATTAACGCAAACTTACGTTAATTAAGGCTTTGAGCTGGAAGATGCGCGAAGAAGATAAGGCAGCCAGAGAGATTTAGCTGATATAGAGCAGGGTAAACAAACGAAAGTCGTTCCTAATTTCGTCGTATTTTGCCAAAATGAACAAGTAGAGTGGAGTATTTTGTACTCGTGTATTTCGTATTTTTATACAAATTAAAAGCATTCAACTGAACTCATGAAAAAAAAAAAAAAAAAACAGGAAGAATATGTGCGGAAGTGATAAAAACACCAAGTGTCTACAAACAGTTTCTGCGGTGCACATATCGTAAATTTAGGTTAATAATTGATTCATTAAAAGCGCAATCAAAAGTTCATATTTTGTGGTCAAAAGTTCATAAAGTTCATATTTTTCACAAAAACTTTAGCGGGAGGCCTGTAATTGTAGCTAACACATTTTGCATCCAGATCTGCTAGACTTTACCACACCCCTCCTAATGTGCAAATATGTAGCCCAAATTATATAAGCCCAATGCATTCTGTCACCCGTCGTTTGTCTTTGTGGCTATGAAATCGGTTTCCTCATATCTTACATTCAGAGCATGAACTTGAGTGTGTTCTGAATAATTAACAAGAAACTATTCTTTTTATGATTCAATCTGACTAACATTCATTATAGAATATATTTTAGTTACTTTAGTGATAAAATATTATTATACAAGGGTGATTTTTAATGCGAAAACCGGTGGTGCATCATGCCCTCTCATCCTGTCAAATGTCGTCTGTTCAAGGTCGGAGACTCGGCCAGTCTCTCACTGCGCTGCCAACACGCTTCATGTTTCTGCCAGTGTTATTTGCAAGGTTACACTGCTTCGTTTATCACTTACTTACTTAGATCCTCCTACGCCTGGGGGCGCAAAGGGCAGCGACGGTTGACCTCCAACTTTACCGATCTTGTGCCAAAGACCAAAGTACGTTCAGAGTGGTTCGGAGTCTCGTTTCCCCTTTCTCCAGGTTTCGACCAAGTATGCTGCGTTGTCTTCCACTTCTTCGAATGCCGAGTGGGGTCCAACATCATAAATCGTGTGGGAGGCGTCCTTCGCTCATGCGGGTCATATGCCCCAAGTACTTCCATCTTCTCATTCTGATCTCGTCGGTCACCAGTGGTTGTTCGGTATCAGCCCTTATCTGGGCATTTGTTACTCTATCGGTAGACAATTATTCTCGAAGCCAAATAGTCTGTTCTCAGCATTCTTTGATAGGCTCTGGGACTTGCATCCATATAAAAGTATGGAAAGTACATTGCTGTTAAACAATCGCAATTTCAACTTCTGAGAGTAGTCTCTACATCTCCAAATATTCTTCAGCTGAGAAAATGCTCCACTTGCGTACGCTATGTGTAGCATGACTTCTATATCACAATTCCCATCTTGGGTGACTGTAGTACCGACGTACTTAAATTCTCCGACCTCTTCTATATCAGTGCCTTCGTATCGAATGCCAGCTGTAATAGTCGCCACAACTCCGTTTGACATACTTTTCGTTTTATCAGCATTAATCTTCAGACCCATAGGGGCAGCTTTCGCTGCTATTTCATTCAGATTATGTTGAATGTCCTCTTGGCAGTGTGCTAAGAGAGCAATATCGTCAGCGAAATCACAGTCGTGTATCTGACGCTCGGGGCTTAGCTGTATGCCTCCTCCAAAGTGGCAAGCTCGAAGCAAAAAATCTATAAGTATTGCGAATAATATTGAAGACACTAAACATCCTTGACGTACACCGGACTCGACAGGGAACCACTCTGACAGCCCATTCTCCGTCTGGATTGCACAAACTTGTGCAGCATACAGGGCTTTAGTCAAATTCACAATCTTCGGGGGCATTTCATACGCTAGGAGTATTTTCCACATTGCCACTCTGTGCACAGAGTCAAATGCTTTCAAGAAGTTTATAAACACTGAAATAGTCTGCATTAGCCATTCGTTTGATTCCTCCAGTAGAACACGTAAGCTAAATATTAGGTCACATCAAGAACGATTTGGGCGGAAACCATGTTGCTCATCCCTTAAAATTAAGTCCACTTGAGTCCGAATTCTACACAGTATAATCTGACTTAAAACTTTACTTCCGACTGTCTGGAGTGTGAAACCTCTTCAGTTATCGCATGATGTCTTTCGACCTTTCTTGAAGAGTTTCTCAATAATGCCTATATTCCAGTCAGGAGGGACAGCCTCGTCGTCCCACACCTTACCAAGCAGCTTAAATAGTGGGCCAGCGAGAGCTTTTTTTTCCATATTTCAACAGCTCCGGAGGGACTCCATCACATCCAGCTGCTTTCCCATTTTTTAGCGACTTCAGGGCTATTACAGCTTCTTGAAAGAGGATGAGGCTCGAATAGATATCCAAGCTAAATAGGGGCACGTCAGAGACCAACAGTGGCTCATGAGGTATCGGCTGGCTCAGAACATCTGAGAAGTATTCACTCCAACGGTTTTGGAAATCTATCTGATTGGTAAGCAGCTGTCTATTTTTATCCTCTATGAAGGGGAAAGGGTTTGTTTGCGTGCCAGAAAGCTTCTTAGTAAGCATATAGATGGTTTTACTATCATCCCGACTGGCTGCTCTTTCTGCCTAAGCTGCTATGTTCTCAGCATATGTTCTCTTATTATTCCTGGCAGACGTTTTCACTCGCTTATGGGACATTTATGCTGCTTTTTTAAAATATCACAGTTATCCCGCTGATTTTTAATTTCGCTCAGTTATTGGTCATGCTGCGGGCAGCATGTTTAAGTCTATGTAAAGGTGTAACAAACGATTGAAATGTCGGTTACCGGTAAGGACTAGTCTCTAGTTTCGTTGTTCTATTTCACGACAATCCTCGGCTTCATATTGCAACAAGGAGCCAACTGGATATTTTCTCTTGAAAATTATTGGGTCTTCCACCGCACAGCCCTTACTTAGCATCATCAAACTTTCAACTCTTTCCAGAACGTAAGAGATCTCTTGGTGGAGATCAAAAATGATTATGTGTTGGGAGAAACTGTTACTAACTGATTTAATGGTCAGGCGGCAGGGTTCAATAACTGTGTCACGACTTTACAAATATTCAAATATTAATGACGATTATGTCGAAAAATCAAATAAAATAACGTTCATACTTTAGTTCGCACCATAATCGACGTTCAATTCAATTGAATTTATTTAAATAAAAATGAAACATAACACCAATAATAATAAGGATCCTGGAAGCAAACTTGTTGAGGACCATAACAACAAAAAATTGAAAATGAAGAAGAGAAAAAAAAACAAAAAGGAAGAGAAAACACGGGTAAATTAAAGCAAATTGATTAAGAATTTAGAAAATTATAATGTCAAAGTTTAGTAACATTGTTATACAGCGTGCGAAAACTTGTGGATAGCTCGACACTGGAGGGTATTATATTCCATTGAAGTATATATTTATAAATGGGGGATCGCTGGGCTGAGCTAGAGTCACACTTGGGGATAATAAAGGAACGGTTGGATGAACGGAGGCAGAGGCCTTCAGAATTATTACAATTAAAATAAGATAATAATTGGGGAGGAAGATTTTTATGGTAAGCGGAGTATGCAAGGGATAGATTTAATTTTTTAATGATTTGTTCAAAAGGGATAATACCAAAATCAGAGTACAAGTCCTGGGTTGGATATAGTCGGGGCAGCCGAAAAACTGCTTTGATGGCACGGTTTTGGGCAGATTCTAATTTATTGTTAACTGAAGGATAAGTGTTGCCCCAAATAGATCCGCAGTATGAGATATATGGGTAAATAAAAGAGTAATAAAGGGTGACAAGGATATCAGGAGGAAGAAAATTATTCACACGACTAATCATACTTACCTGTCGCAAGATTATGGCTCTAATGTAGGAAACATGTGTTGCAAATGATAGGGAGGAGTCTATGTGGACACCAAGAAACTTGGCAACTTCGACCTGGGGGAGGAGATTGGTAGAATATTTTAGGCCAAGTGCTTGCTGAGCTTCATTTTTTTTTTAGCCTAAGGGGTTCGACATAAAACAACCTGACTTTTCTTGCTGTTAATGGTCATGCAGTTAACGAGACACCACTCCTGTACTCTATTCAGAAGGATTTGAGCAGAGGTGACGACGGATGGTAAATTAGGGCCGGTGATGAAAAAGTTGCTATCATCAGCAAAAAGTACTGGGTGCACTGATGAACCCAGGTCCGTAACCAAATCATTAATATAAAGGAGAAAAAGTATTGGACCAAGAACATAGCCCTGCGGGCCCGCCCCTCCGGACAGGTAGGGGATGCGAGGTCATGCCACCCAGACTCATACTCTGTACTCTACCAGAGAGATAGGAGCCGAACCATGAGAAAGGAATTTCACGAATCCCTACGTTCTTAAGTTTACTTAATAAAACACTGTGATCAACCATGTCATAGGCCTTAGAAAAACTCACAATGAATGAAATAAGTATAAAAATGAATTATCAAAATTTCAAGAATTTCATACTAGTAGTGCTTCACAAAGTCAAACGGTTCGTGGTAACGACCTGTAAGTAAGGAGCGACCCGGCTCAATAGTAACCAAAACTCTAAAAAACGGAGTTTTGATACCGGTAAATATATCAAAAGAATCGAATTTTTATTCTGATTTCGAATATGTAAGTTTCATTAAGTTTAATCTTAACCATCAAAGGCTACGAGCCTGAGAAAATTTGCCTGATTTCTAAAAAAAGGGGGGAAACCCCTTAAAAGTCATAGAATCTTAACGAAAATCACACCATCAGATTCAGCGTGTCAGAGAACCCTACTGTAGAGTTTTCAAGCTTCTATCTGAAAAAAAGGTGGAATTTTGTATTTTTTTTTGCCAAAAGAAAGATCACGGATGCGTGTTTATTTGTTTGTTTGTTTTTTTTTCATTTTCAGGGATGATCGTATCAACCGAGTGGTCCTAGGATATCGTAATAGGGCTCATTCGAGCGAAAACTAAAAGTTATAGTGCCCTTTTTAATTGACCAAAAAATTGGAGGGCAACTAGGCCTCCTCCCACGCCCCTTTTTTTCTCAAAATGGTCCGATCAAAATTTCTAAATAGCCATTTAGTTCAGCATAGTTGAAAGGCCGAATAACTATGCCTTTGGGTATATCATGACCTCCCATAGCCCGTGGGGAAAGGTCTTTAAGTTACAAAATTTGTCCATTATTTACGTATAGTATTTGTTATTGGGAAGTATGCATACATTTTTTTTTTTTGGGGGGGGGCCCCGGGGGTGAATTTTGTGCTGATGATATTTTTCACGGGGATAATTTTCCATGGGGTGGGAAGTTTACAGGGGGTGATTTTTTTCAGAGGAAATCTTACACTAGGCAGATTTGCCAGATTTCCTTTACGAAATTTCTCATTGCCGACTCAATTTTACTTGTGGACATGTTAAGGGTAATTGTCTGGGGTAAATTTTCACCAGGATTGAACTGTGTAGAGAATAAATCCTGGGGAAGGAGGGATTTTTCCGTGGAGGTGTAGCCATATTTCCTGGTATTACTTAAAAAACGATCAGAAATTAAATTTAAAAAAACATTTTTTTTCAAGTGAATGTAAGGAGCAACATTAAAACTTAAAACGAACAGAAATCATTACGTAGCCTATATGAGGGGGGTTACTCCTCCTCAACACCTCGCTCTTTACGCTGAAGTTTGAATTCTGTCTCAATTCTTTAAGAACGACTCCTGAAACACTTTTCGTTTAGTTAGAACAATAAGAAGTTTTTTTTTAATTACTGAAAAACTTTAACGTAAAGAGTGAGCTTTGAGGAGGAGCAACCCCCCTCATATACGTAATAATTTCTGTTCGTTTTAAGTTTTAATGTCACTCCTTACTTTCACTTGACAATTTTTTTTTTTTCGATTTAAATACGAAACAAGAGACGATAATATCGTTTTGATGCCTTTCAGGGTCGAGGACAAAGGAGTATTCTTTTGTGGTTCTTGAAAATCTGATAAAATTTTTCGAAGGACATCCAGAGCTTAGGTATTTTTTTTTTCCAAAACGCATTCTAAGATGGATGTCCCTTTCAGATGGCTTTGGAAGCCTCAGTATCTACAGTCTGTCCTCCTACGATATGTAATTTGCCCCAAGCATTAATTGGTACATATGCTTCTGAATAGATTCAAGCTTTTTTATGGTTTGAATAGAAATAAGACATGGCTACCGAACGGGACTAGCAAATTTGGTTTGTGATCGGACATATTTACAGTATGAACTGCGAATAATCAATCAATCAATCAGTATCTTTATTGCCCAAAAAACACAAGGGTTCAATATAGAGTAGATGAAGACAAAAAAAAAAGAAGGAAGAACAGACTCACAAGGAAAACTATAGTACTGAGAATAGATTCAATATTTCTACTAACGCATAGCAGGATGGACGCTGTTTGTCCCATCAAGCCTAGAAAAATAGAGACCGTGACGCTGCTCAGCCTCGGTTAGTGGCTCAGTTAACCCGTAGGCTGACACTAGTCTTTTGTTTCTAGCCCATAGGGGTATACACAAGAGAAATCGTGAAACGAAAATATATGGATCTAATAGTATTTTTATCAGTTGCCGTGAACATATTTCAAAATGGAGTCAATGCGAGGACATCAGGCATCGCAAAAGCGTTGTAGACACGGGCGATAATACGCCTGCTGTATCAAGCTTTACAGCAAACTAGCACACCAAACGCTCTTCTAAGTTTCTCACTTATATGAGAGATAAGGAGAGCCCTTGTCGTTTTTACACTATCCCTATCGGAAAACCCAGATACTTAATACAAGCAGATAACTGAACACTCTGATTTCCTAACTGTACACGTCCAACATCACCAACAGATTCGCCGAAAGTAAGGACCTTGCTCTTCAAAGCATTAAAATTGAGACCAATTTCGTCATATTCCCTACTAAGCACAAAAAAATTCTCCTCAACAGACGATACAATTCTACTTAAACTCAGGATGTCGCCATCATAATTGAGTATGGAAAGGTCCAAACTTTTAAAAACAAAACTAATTCTAGCCTTTATCTGGGGTGCAACCACGCTATTATTATACAATGGTGGCAAAGTTACACCACCCTGGCGGATTCCTTTCCAAACTCGAATTACGGCTTTACATATTACATAACCAAAACGAGTAGGTACTTTCACGACAACACATAACCTCGCATACAGATTTTTAAATACCCGCACAACTGAACGATTGAGACTTCGCTGTTGCGCACTATACAGCAAATGAGAAGGCACACTAGAATCGAAAGCACGAGAGACATCGTGAGCCGCAAGGACGAGAAACTCGCCACTATTCTCTATATCCATCAGAACGTTGGCAAGTATATAATGCACGTGTTCCCGACTATAGCCTTCCTTAAATCCAAATTGGTTTTCCGGAGTTGAACAAGCCTTATATGTCCTTAATCACTAGTAACTCCAGCAATTTACACGGAACAGAAGAAACTGTTATAGGCCTGTAGGAACAACATTGCCGGCTATCTTTATCTTTTTTCGGAACAGGAGTCAATGTACCGACACAAAAAGAATCGGGGACAATACCAGAATTAAAAATAATTTGGTAAAACAAATGTAGATGCTGGAGCAGCTTATCACTTGCATGTAATAAATGAAAACCACATAATTCATCATAACCGCGCGAGAACTTTTTTCGAAGGTGAATGATAGCACTATAAATATCAGAGGCCGTAACTACAAAACCAATATCTGATTCAGTATCAACTAGGCTATCCACTAGTAGTGATTCATAGCGGGTTGCTAACAGTGGATCAGGTGGAGAAAATTCACTGGCGAAATAGTTGATCCAGTCACTCTCACTTGGAAGCTCTGAAGCGACACCTTTTGACTTATTTCCCCCAATGAATCTCCAAATTTCATTTGGGTTAGTTGCAAGCCGCTCGCTCCTGCAGTCATTAGTCTTAGCTTTGTGATTGGCAAGACACTTAGCAAAGAAACGTTTGGTATGTAACCGTATGTCATTAACGGCACCATATTTCGGCCGGTCGCAATCATTCCATATTTGGTGCCAAAACTTTGAAGATTTGCAACTTTGCTGTAAAGCCGGATTTATCGACCAGCCAGTTATTTCTGAACCCGAACGAACTTTACGTACAGGAACGACACAACGCTCAGCACAACACATTGCATGTGTGATTTCACTACAGTAAATGTTGATTAGAATTTTTTTTCCTCCGACACGATGAGGTCCGAGGATTATTGCAGCAGTTGGAAAGGAATCTTAATTGTGTCGAATGTGGCACCAAGCTCTGCTTTATATTCAACAGCATTTATTTTCTTCCAGTCACATTTGAATTCCCACTTCCGTTTCTTTTCATCTTTTTTAAAGAGAACACTATCAATGACAAAAGGGTTGGAGATTGGTAAATGATCCGATACCGATATGCTAAAGTCAACATGGCTTGAGCCATTCGCAGTCACGCCGTTCGAGCGGAGCATGAAATCAAGCGAACTTGTCGCTCTGGAGTTATGGATATACGTATACGAACGGTCATTTGGGACAACATACAGATTGGACAGAACAGACAGAAGTATTTGAGATCTTGAGTGATCTGAAACGGAGAGGTCGCAGTTCACGTCCCCGGCGAGGATAACACGATGAGATGCTTAGGCACACTGCTGCAAATATTTAGCAAGCTTTATTGTTGAACGGGAGAACTTTTCTTCGGAAGCCAAGTTCTTGTAATCAGTTGGTAAGTAGCAGCAATATACTATCAGATTTGCAACTTTTATGCAAAGGAAACACTCGTTCTCGACAAATACTAATGCCAAAAGGTGATAGCTGATTAGTATCGCCAGTCCGCTGGAAGGTCTTCCTCTGCCCGAACTCTTAGCTGGCACCCCCTAAAGGCAAGTTTTTTCATTCACATAAGAGGAAAAGCTACTCGGCTGAAAGTAAATGTTCTTGTAGACACAAAACGTCGTTGCAAGACATCAAGCTTTCAATCAGTGGGAGTTTATTGATCCAGTATATTTTTTGATTGCTTTGTTCACTGTCTAATAAAAGGATTTATCCCTATTTGAACTATTATTTATCGTCATGGAAAGGCAGTGTGGTCTTCGAGATTACCTACGTCGACAGGGCTTAAATGGCGTAGCGAAACCCAATACTCAACTGCAGCTAGTTAGAAACCCCTTTATGCACATACATTCTTACCTTCTTTTTTCCTAGAGTCGTCGACTTTAGAATGTTTATTGCCAAACATGCGGGTGACTTTTTTGATGAAAAGTCTATTATGATAGCTAAAACTGACCTATGGTCTCGAGTGTTCGTGGGCGAACGTGTGCCTCGACGGCAAG
>JAQQPU010011633.1:0-15494 GCA_029168905.1 Artemia sp. Kazakhstan ARC1039
CCCCTCCCCTGCCCTCAGAAATGGAGGAACGAAGGGAACGTTAAACTATTTTAAATTGACAACACTATCCAAACATTACATGTATATTATACAGTACACAATCACCCCATCTCCCCCAAAACACTTTTCAGCCATTTCTTGTTAAATTTTTTTATTTCTAAACTATTTTAAATTGACAACACATTGAAGTATTTGCAAATGCTAAACTCTTTTCTTTTTTTCTCCACCTTAATAGGATCAAATTCGCGAATCCTACACTCCAATTCGCAAATCTCATTACCCCTTTTTAAATGTACCAGTTTTTTAAGAAAAATGTGCACGTGAACTGACGATGTACATTTATTGTGCAATTGACAACAATAACAGAAAAAAACCTGTCTGCTTAAATTATATTATTACGACCATACTCTCAAAACGTGTTTGACCACATTATACCTTGCCAAGTTTAAAAAACCCCGACTTTAGTTTCATAACATGCATTATAGTGTGCCAACTTTTAAAATGTTCACGCGTGAGTTTAATGTCTCAGGCATGGGTTTTTCTTGCGCAATTCATGTGTAATTGTATGTGTATTTCGGAGCTTTATATAACTTACTACTTATTTCATTAGGATTGAGCGTCAGAAAAACATATTAAAGGAATGTTTGCTGATATTATTAGCTAATAATATTAGCTAAGCTTACTGCGTGTTTCTGATCACCTAGTTGTCACATTATAGGGGTTTGGCCCCCGGACTGTAAACATTTTTTTGTTTCCTACCCCTACCAGATCACCACAGCATTAATCTGCCTGAATACAATACGTTTGGGACACTCTTCTCCCATAATACGAAAACTAAATTTTCTGATTTGATCAATTCCACAATGCCCTTAAAGTATTTATTCAAATTTTATATTTTTATCAGCGCCAAGATAGGGTCCTAGTTCAAGTTCTATGCTTGGCCTTTTTAGGACTTTGATCTTTTGTATTCTCAAGAAAAGTTAAAGCCATCTCTGAGGGGGCTTCAACTAGTGTGTCTTTAGTTTAGTGTCCTGGTTTAAAAAAAAATGAATAAAGTAAAAGAAATGCGAAGGGATATGTACACCATCAACAACAATTGGTTTTTGCCCTCCAAAACATATGTCAGGAATGACAAGTCAAGCATTTAAAAGTCTTTTCACCGTGTGCACCAAATTCCTATTCTGCTCTTCACCTCCTTTCCCTTTTCAGCTTTTCTTTTCTTTATAATTTATCAGTTGTTACAAGCAAGTAATTCCTGAAAAAATTTGTGCTTTACAACTTATGCCTCCATTTCATGAAAGTACAAATTAGCACATTGTTCTCACATATGCTTAATACCGAATCATGAATTCCTTCTGTGATTACGTTAAAAATTTTTAATTGAAGTGTAACTCTGCTAAAGATAGAAGAAGGAATAAGAAAGGAAGACACAATAATAAGAGATTGTAAGTACCCCAGTTATTGCCCTATTTTCTTTGGCTAATTCTCTAATTCATAAATATATTAGAACTTTATCGCATATAAAAACTAAATATTTTTGATTTGGATTAGCAAACAACGAGTTTCACTATGATTTAATCTCCCATCGAAATTTTGAATTTAGATTCCCAAGTTTCGATCTTATTTTGAATTTTCTTGAATTTGGAAACATTGAATATTTTTAACTTACTTTTACTTTTTTTTCATTTCGATTCAATTTCAAGCAGATAACCAAAGTTTAATTCTGTTAAACATAGAATCAGATTACGATAAAAAAAATAATAATACAAGATAAGAGAAAATAAAGAAGCATGCCAAGAAAAACAAGTGCACAGAAAGATACGCCACTTCACACAGAAGAAAAGACTCCCACATATGTCAGGTAGCGGAGTCACCTAGATGTCACTCATTTAAGATAATAGTATCTACCTTAACCCTTTGAAGGTCAATCGGGTTCATGATGCTTCCTTGGAAAAATTCCACCGTCGTGAAATGCCGCTTGAAAAGTCCTTCCAGCTCCAGGTCTGGTGGTTTTCTGTGTGTAAGCAGTTTGAAATTAAAATTTATAAAACAACATGCCAACTATCTAAAATCGGCTAAGGTGAATGCAGGAAATATTGGAATCAGTGTAACTGATGCATTTATCTAGCATCCTTAATTCAAATGGACCTTGTGCTCAACCTGATGCCAGCCTTGTGAGCAATTTTGTTCTAAGTTTCCAAAATTTCGGTTAATACTCTTAAAAAACAATGTAATTTTATTTTACGGTGTCTGACTTAGACAAGCAGCAACTAGTAGATTTCAATCGTTGGTATCATTACAGCTTTAACTATTGACATTTTATTTCTGACTATTTCATTTACATTTTTTAAGCGTTTTTGTTTTCCTAATAATAGAGAAGGCTGAATAGAAAATCTTAAGTATGGTTAAATGACATACTTTCCTCTATATTTATTAATAAAACTCTACCCACAGAGTTTTTCTTATGAAGAAAGGGCAAAACTTTTTATCCCAAAAAATTTCATGTACTAAAATCTTTTGATGTATTTTGTATGTTCTGTTCAAGAAAGTCAGAGATGATTAATAAAGGCGAGTTCAGATTGTGTCTATTAAATTATGCTTAGTTTACCGTATTTTCTTGCTCTGGAGGACTTGTTGCAAACAAATATTAGTTGGGATCAAATCATAAACTAACATTCAATATAAGATTATTGTGGTCCTCAAATAAAAAGGAAATAATAAAATGAATACATTAATTCATTCTTTTCAAAAGTTTAAACACAACAACTAGAACAATTTCTGAGCAAGAGCGAATCTTGAGGATGGTGGAAAAATCCTTGTGAAGCACCGATATATCGGTATATCAATATTTTGATATCTTGGGAATGGAATATTTAATTTATTTCAAGAATTTTTACCCTTCTATTGATTTTTTACGAATTGAACCTTCAATATGGAGCACATACTGAGTTTTTTTTTAATAAGAAAGACAGCGGTTTTTATACCAAAACATGGTATTTACAAAAACTGTAAGAAAAAGTTCGGATATTCAATTCAAGAAAAATAAGATATAATTGATAAAAAAAAAAGATTCAGCTCATTGAATTACTCTTGATTTTCTATTTTCCCTTGCCTTTGAGGATTTCATTGTACACCAGTGTTATTTAGAATAAACTCATAAAGGATATTAAAAATGATATTATCAAATCCATAAATTGAAAGAGAAATAAACCATTCGATGTTTTAATTCCAGCTTTGTAAAGGTCAAATACAAAATTAGAGGAATTGCAGCACAAAACTAAATCATAAGGCTGGAGGAGAGGTCTTTGCAGGACGCCATTAATTGCAGGGAAAGGAATACTTGAAGTATATAAAATAATTATGTTCGAGTTTTTTGTCCAGGGAATTAACATTCAACCAGTTACATTGATTCCTTTATAAGACTTTGGAGGGTTTCCTTTTCTATTTGCAGATAAATTTATGAATTGCAGCGTCAAGTTTAAAATTAAAGTATTTTTCCTTCACTTTATCAGTAGAAACTGCTTTCACTGCTATTTTTTCATTTCTACAGACTTCATTTGTTTAACTTTACACTTCAACAAAAGTTGCTTTGAAATGTGTTTTAAATTTTTTAAAGAAAAAAAAAGTTCGCATACAACATGTAATGAAGTAAATCCTAGAGCGAGTTAACTTTTAAACTAAAAAAATAAAAGTAAATTTTGAACAAGAAAGAGTATATCAGAGAAACAACTATTATATAATAAACTACACTATGATTTTAGAGCCATCTATTGGCTGGTGAAAAAGGGTCTAAGTCTAGTATCGCCTCATACGAGATGTAGTTTTTATTTTATTTATCTCTTTCACTCGCAACCTAATGTAATTAGAAATAGAAAAGAAACGAAGAAAAAGTTAAGAAATAACTGTTAAAATTCGGGAAACCCACCAAAAAAAATTAGCGGAATATGAACTGCCAAAAATTTTGCAAAAACCGAAAAACTTGCTTTCTAATTACTCATGCGAGGGGTTCTTCACTCGAGACATGCTATGCTACCTTGACACGAGCAAGGTCCACTGCATTCATCATGGAGCCCTGAAAGAACTTGACCGTAGTTGAGTGACGCTTGAACAAACCCTCAAGTTCCAGATCTGGCTCCTTTCTGAAAAAGGCAGCGGAACAAACTTAGCTATTTGAATTAAAGTCACGAATGAATTAAACTTAAAATGTAACGTACATATTTTTCGTAGCTGACATTAATATATAATTTTTTAATTAGCTCAGTAGTGCTTCGTACACCTCTCTTGGTACCTCTTCCGTAGCATTTTGACAAAATTCACAATCTTTAAAGATTTAAAAAAAATTAAGTCACTATTAAACTTTTTGTTTTTCTCAGTAATTCTCAAATGATACATATTGTAACAATTGCACTTGAGTCAAAATTATACTCAATATCGCAATGCATTGCTTCCCTTGAAACAGAGGTAAAACAAAAAATGGTATTATTTCTTTATTTTTTTTCTATTATACACTTCCAGTTCAGCATCCTGTATTAGGCTATAGAGGAAATTTATATTATAGATATTCAATTGTAATTGTGGTTGATCTCATCTTCATCGCCCATAATGGCTCTTGGTTTGATATTTCTATTGGCTCGATGCTTATTGCTGTGTTCAATCTGAACATTTGGTTTTACATATTTAATTCATATGTTTTTCACTTTAACCTGTTTTTAACTGCAAAGTATCCAGACAAACGACCTGATTTTCTGCTGATGTTTCTTATAGATTTAAATTACCTTCTTTGTTAAGAAAAAAAAAACACCACTCAGGAATCCTTGACCTAAAGTTCAATTCTGAAATAACTCTACTAATCGATTTATTTTCAAAAAGCTTCAGAGGAATATGCCAAAAGGCTTATTTACATTAGCTTTATAGAATAATACAAAATTATCTGGGAAATGCAATTTTTTTGCCTTAGACCTGTGACCTTTTCTTTAGTAACCCTTGAATTCTGAATTCAAAAATTAACTTAATTTGTCTCTACTTTTTGAGGTAGGCCTATACTTTTTGAGGTTTGAGGTATAGTTTGACAACTTTCCGATGCATAGGATACCCATTTTCTGTCTCGAAAGTCATACACATATGCATATATTAGGAAATTGAAGAGGAAATCCCTGATTATACTGTTCACAAAGAATAGTTTTATTCATACAGAGCTTACAAATGGTTACTGTAAATTAAATTGTATAAAGCAGAGAGTTAAATTTTGTTTTTACCAAACCGCAAACACAGGTTTCAAAGAAAATATTTTTGTTTGTAGCCTTTTCTGTTTTGTAGCCTTTTTGTACACTCTGACTTGATGCTCCGAGAGTAGTCAGCCATCGTATATACATCCATCTACGTTGATAACATACCTTATTGAAATTAAATAAAAAAAAACTGTTTTTTAACTCAAATTAAGGAGCGACATTAAAACTTAAAACCAACAGAAATTAATCCCTATACGAAAGGGGATGTTCCCTCCTCAACGCCTCGCTCTTTATGCTAAAGTTCGACTTTTTCTCGCAACTCTGTTTTTTAAACGATAAAAATTTTAGCGGAAAGAGCGAGGCAATGAGGAGGAAACAGCCCCTTTAATATACAGAATATTTTCTGTTCGTTTTAAGTTTTAATGTCGCTCCTTACTTTCAGTTTAAAAAAAAACTTGTTTTTTATAATGTCAATATAAAACGAACACAAATTAATTAAAAAAAAACTTTTTCCACAAAATTAGTTTTTCAAAAAAAAGGAGAGAATTTGATTAAACCAAAAATGAGCAAAAAAAAAGAATCAACTAATCTGCCAAGCATACTACTACCACAAATCAGCATCAATAAATAAATGATTTTTTTACAGAATTTTACAACTGAACTTTACAGAATTTTTTTTTAACTGAAAGTAAGGAACGACGTTAAAACTTAAAACGAACAGAAATTATTCTTTATATGAAAGGGGCTGTCCCCTCCTCAATGCCTCGCTCTTTACACTAAAGTTTTTTGTTGTTTTAAAAAATAGAGATGTGAGAAAGAGTCAAGGTGTGATTTTCATTAAGATTCTATGACTTTTAGGGGGTGTTTCCCCCTTTTTTCGAAAATAAGACAAATTTTCTCAGGAACGTAACTTTTGATGGGTAATATTAAACTTGATGAAACTTATATATTTGAAATCAACATAAAAATCTTATTCTTTTGATGTGTCCATTTGTATCAAAATTCCGTTTTTAGATTTTCGGTTACTATTGAGCTCCTTACTTAAACTTTGTTACCACGAACTGTTTGATTAATTTAAAATAAATATTTTTCCACAAAAACGTTTAAAAAAAAAAAGTTAAGAGCTCCATTAAACCAAAACTAAACAATAAAAACTATCAAATAATCTACCAAGCATGGGACTACTACAAATCAGCATCAATAAATGAATGAAACCCAAAAATGATCAGAAATTCCAATAAATAACCAAATTAAACTAAAAACGAGCAGAAATTAATATGAGTTGGTTTCAAAACCAATATGCTTTTTAAAAGCCAGAATATAATTTGCTCTTTACTGAAAAAAATTAAAATGAATGTGCATTGTCAGTTTACTAAACATATGCTGGTATTTATTCCTTAAAATCTTAACTAATTTTTTGTTTCTTAAAGTTATAAAAGTGAAAACATTTAAAAAAAAATCTGTAAAGTGCAAATTATATTCTGGCTTTTAGAAAGCATAGGGGTTTTGAACTCAACTCATATTAATTTCTGCTCGCTTTGAGTTGGATTCGGTTATTTATTGTAATTTTTTTTCGTTTTGGTTTTCATTTATTTATTGATGCTGATTGGTGGTAGTTGTATGCTTGGCAGATTATTTGATTCTTTTTTTTGCTTATTTTTGGTTTAATCAAGTTCTCTCCTTTTGTCGAAAAACCTATTTTGTGGAAAAAGTTTTTTTTAATTAATTTGTGTTCGTTTTATATTGACATTATAAAAACAAATTTTGTTTTAAACTGAAAGTAAGGAGCGACATTAAAACTTAAAATGAACAGAAAATATCCTGTATATTAAAGGGGCTGTTTCCTCCTCATTACCTCGCTCTTTCCGCTAAAATTTCTATCGTTTTAAATAACAGAGTTGTGAGAAAAAGTCAAATTCTAGCATAAAGAGCGAGGCATTGAGGAGGGAACATCCCCTTTCGTATAAGAATTAATTTCTGTTCGTTTTAGTTTTAATGTCACTCCTTACTTTCAGTTAAAAAAAAACTTGCTTTTTTATTGAATTTCTGAACTTTTTTGAATTAATGCAGGTTTTAATTTTGGCTCACCGTACATGAATAATTCAAACGAAATTCAAATATTAGTTTTACTTTTTTTGGCTAAATGGCTTTCTCAAAATTTTGATCAGACGATTTTGAGAAAAAGGGGCGGAGGTGGGGGCTTAGTTGCCCTCCAATTTTTGGGCTACTTAAAAAGGGCACCAGAACTTTTAATGTTATTTACGAACGTTTTTATTGGTAATAAGTATGCGTAACTTACGAATTCACTTACGTAACTAACTTCTGTATTCGTATATTTTTATTACTTATATTAGAGGGTTCTCCCCCTAGTCAATACCTCGCTCTTTACGGTAAAGTTCGGATTTTGTTCCAATTCTTTAAGAATGACCCCTTAATCACAAAGGCCGTTTAATTAGAATAAATAGCTCTTATGAAAGTACTAAGAAAAGTTTAGCGTAAAGAGCGAGGTATTAACTAGGGGGCAAACCCCCTCATATACATAATAATATCTATTCGTTTTAAGTTTTGATGTTGCTCCTTACTTTCAGTTGAAAAAACTTGTTTTTATTTCATTTCAGATCGTTTTTAAATAATGCTGGGAAATTCGGCACCCCCTTCATAGCAATGTCCCTTCCCCCATGAAAACTTTTCCATGGAAAGATCCCCCCCTCGTAACCCCCAACCTTCCACCCCCCCACTACCAGAAAAAATTCCCCTGAAAACGTCTGTATACTTCCCAATAACGAATACTATATGTAAACATTGGGCAAAGCTTATAACTTGCAGCCCTCCCTCCGGGGACTTTAGGGGATTAAGTCTTCCCCAAAGACATGTTTATTATTTTTTCGACCCTGCTAAACAAAATGGCTATCTCAAAATTTTGATCAAGAGACTTCAGGAAAAAAAGAGCGTGGGAGGGGGCCTAGTTACCCTCCTTTTTTTCGGTCACTTAAGAAGGCACTAGAACTTTTAATTTCCGTTCAAATGAGCACTCTTGCGATATTCTAGGACAATTTGGTCGATAAAATCAAGCCTGGGAAAAAAAGCCCCCAAAAAAACAAATAAACACGCATCCGTGATCATTCTTCTGGGAAAAAATACAAAATTCCACATTTTTGCAGGTAGGAGCTTGAAACCTCTTCAGTGGGGTTATCTGATACGTTGAATCAGGTGGTGTGATTTTCATTAAGGTTCAATGGATTTTAGGTGGTGTTTCTCCCTTTTTTCGAAAATAAGGCCAATTTTCTCAGGCTTCTAAATTGTAATGGGTAAGACTAAACTTGATGGAACTCGTATATGTGAAATCAGCATAAGCGTCTGATTCTTTTGATTCATCTGTTGGTATCAAAATTCCGTTTTTTAGAGTTTTGGTTACTATTGAGCCGGGTCGCTCCTTACTTTCAGTTCGTTACCACGAACTGTTTGATAGTCTTTTTCAGGGAAAAATAAAATAATAATTTGAACCTTTCTGGTTTTTATTCAAGAATTTAAAATCTGGTATGCTAATTGTATGCCGGAGAAACTTTTCAGCAATTATTAACAACAAAAACCCTTTTGAAAATAATGACACAAATAGTAGTGTTTAATTTAGTCATATACATCCTCTAGTTGATCTGATCAATAAAAATTGATACCATTGCCAAAAAATATGTTTATGCTCTTTCACAGCCTGGATACACTTACACTATTTTGATTTAGTAAAATATTAAGAGTGGAAGTAGTAATAGAAGTAGCCCCGAAAGTTTAGGCTTAATACCGTCAGTCGTTCTTGGTATATTGCTGAGATGTCTTATTCGCAACCAGCATACAAGCAGTGCGTTTTGATTTAATTTTAAAGCTACATTTAGATTTTAAGCATAATGGGCAAATTACATAACCAGTGGGGGGTTGACCTACCCATTAACCCTAGAGATATAGCTGCTAGACTGTTCAGCTATGCTGAACAAAATGGATGTCTTAAATTTTTATTGGAAGTTTCTGGAAAATTATGAGCTAAAGAGGAGGGTTGATTGCCCTCTAATCACTTTTGCCTCTTAAGAGGGCACTACAACTTTGAATTTTCAATCAAATTAGCTCCTTTAAAATATCAATGGTATTACTAGCTACGATAGAGCATGAGCATTGCTGGTTTTGTCCTTATATTCCCAATATTGCTTATATGCCCTTTTAATACGTGCATGCATATAGTTTTTTTTTTGTTTAATTGAAACTTCCCCTAAACTTTCCCTAGGAGTTTTAACTTAATGCCATTAGTGTCTTTAGTTACAGTGACCGTAGAAGCAGCATTAAATGTATACACAGAGTGTCTTCTGGCTAGTTCAAAATCCGCAACTTATGAAGGTGAAATTTTCAGAGAATATTTGTGTTGTACGGATGACAACCCACCATCCGTAAGCAGGTTGTCGAGCGTATGAGAAATATCTTAGGAACAGTTTCGCGTGTGAAATTAAAACTTACAACGCTTGTTGTGGGGAATATTGAACTAACCAAAAGACAATATTTGCATTATAATGCAACTGCTTCTACTCCTACAACTACTACTCCTGCGACTATTATTATTACTGCTAATACTACTACTGCTACTAAAGCTATGACTACCACCATTAACTGTACTCCTACTGCTACTACTATAACTACTGGTGCTACTGCTTCTACGAATAAACCTAAGGGTGTTAAGGCGAAAATGTTGGGCAATATTGTGACTGTATTGAAATAAATTGAAACACACTATGCCCATATAGGTTGTCAAGAGGCAGTATCAGCAATGCTTTAGGACCGGTTGAAAGTAAAAAATTTCACCGTGTCTCGAACGGATGTTGAAAAAAAAGGTGCTATTTCCATATTGCTACTAATGCTACTACTGCTATTACAACTATTTCAACACATAATTACTGAAACTTTCAGCAATTGATGTCTTAAAACTGTGTTTGGATCTTTGTTATGAGAAATGATGGGCATGGGGGGGGGGGGGGGGGTGGTTGTTCTCTTAAATCCCTTTGACTCTTAAAAAGGGCACTGTAACTTCCAATTTAAAATCAAATGAGAGCCATCTGAATTTAATACGGCCACCAATTCTATAAAAACCTTATATGCTTCTAGGGTATAACTTCTCGTGCCAACCCTGGAGGTATTGTTTTATGTTCTTTGGATGTTTTAAACAAAATTGCCATCGCACAATTTTAATCAGCTACATTTGGTGAAAAGAGGGGTAGTTGAGTGGGGGGGGGGGGGTAATTGACCTCCAACACTATTGACTCTTGAAAGAGAACTTGAACTTCCAGTTTGAACAAAAAAAGCCACCTCTAAAGTTCATACAACGACCCCTTCGATATGAACCTTAGATGTCCTAGGTACATAACCTTAAACCCTCACCCTCGGGCTCTGGTGGTTTGTATCTACCTCAAAAGCCTTGTTATATGATATCTGTACTATTTTGAATAAAAGAACTGCCTCAAAATATCTATTGAATACGTCTCGGGAAAAAACTACGTGTTTGTGTGTGTATGTGGGGAGGGGGGGGGGGGGGGGGGTAGCTACGCTCTGATCACTTTGAAGACGGCCATCACAGGTGACCAAATTTCCGACCATATGTATATGTGACAAAAATATCCAGGTATTATTTTTCACTGTCAAATAAAAATATTTTACCCTATCAACTGTCATTTGTTAGCCCCTGGTTCAAGCAAGGTTTTTACGTGTACTCTTGATGCTGCTCTGAAGATTTTTTGGATAGTCCTAAATAAGTCCTTTGGCAGCTGGGATTAAACTGTAGACCTTGCATCTCATGGTGAATATAAATTCGACTTGTCCACCATAGAAGTGACTTATAAAACTTATTACAGGGCATATACAGCTTTAAACTAAAGGTTGGATCTTTGGTTGTTACGATGTCATCTCGAATTGATTGTCTAAAATTTATACTTTATGTAGTACCGAAAAAGCTTGACGTGGTAGAAGAAAACCAACTACATTTTTGAAATCAGCAAATTGGTTTAACTCTGAAACATCGGAGACAATAGAAATATTTTAGAAATTGCTCCCCAGAGAGCATGCATAAAATAATGTAATAGTACAGAAACATTAATTTCCCTGATATATAAATAAGAATTTTATATTCTTAGAAATTGTTCGATTGATATGCTTCTCTTTCAGTATTCTGTATTGAAAGTTTACATCGAATTCATAATATGGATATTCTAGTTTTTCTGTCTGTAGTTGATATGCTCAAACCTATTGCTCCCAGTTCAAGGTATCTGTAAGCTGGGTCATTTTGGCACGACTTTATTCATTTAGAATTTGCATTCTGTAGTTATCCGAACATAATCTTGAAACTCAAGCTCCAAAGCATTCCAGTGATGGTTTTGTTTTCTAATTTTCTCCTTACCAGCCTCAAATTTTAGTTAGAAGAAATTAGAACTAAGCCAAATAGAAATTCCTTCAAATCTAGAGCAGATGTATAATCAGCAAATACCCCTCTCTTAATTTTTAGTTTTTTCCCTAGTTCTATTGACCAAAAAACAACTTTGTAGGCTATTTACAACGTAAAATTAACTTTTGTGCTAAAATTTCATCGACTTATACGACTGCTGCTAGAAGTATCACAGAATAGTAACTTCATTTTTATCCAACAAATTAAAAAAAAATTATTTTAACATCACTGTTTACCTGCTTTGGTTTACTACCATTTCATTCATTTATCATTCAATTTTCGGCTTTAATTCATCTTCAATTTATTATTGTAACTGATTATCATACCTTTATTCATTTGACCTGTTAGTGTATCAATTTAAATAGAAACATAATAGTTTTACACTTATACAAGTAAAAATAAACTTGTGCTTGCACTTACCTATGAAGGAAAAAATCTTGACTTACCTATGAAGGAAAATATCTTGACTTACCTATGAAGGAAAAAATCTAGACTTACCTATGAAGGAAAACAACTTCGACATCTACATCTTCTCTATCTTCGTGAAGGAAATCCTTCAGGAAGTGGGAAACTGATTCATAGGTAATATGCCCGCAAACAACAATATGCCTAAATAGGGAATTAATTGAATCTCTTTAGGGAATAAAATATTGCAATAAATACAAGGATTATTCGATTAAACTTAAACTAGAAGAAAAATGTATAAAAATTTAAATTGTTACACACAGTTAAACAAACGGTCAAGAAAAAATTCCCACAAAACATCTGACTTCCAAGTGCCGAGTGTAGTAGAAAACTTCTGGTCTTGCTAAAAGTATAAGCTAGTAGTAGTGCCGCAATAGGCAAAAAGTTTTTTTTTTTATTTGTAGAGATGGGGAAAAATGAGAAAATGTGAAACATGGTGTAATTTACACCATGTGCTTAGAATGAATAGGAGTGTTGAAACTTGGGTTTGTGATGAAGAGGTGGGGTAAGAGTTTGAAAAAAACACTCAAATTACACCAAAAAGATATTACATTGCTAGAATATTTGTGAAAATCAAAATATTTTTGAAAAGGAGCCCCACTAATATTTCTGCCTGGACACACTAAGTATTTAAGAAAAAATCATTGCCGAAAAAGATATTACATTGCTAAAATGATTGCCTAAGTCAAAGTATTTCTGAAAAGGGAGCCCCGCTAATATTTCTGCCTTGAAACACCAAGCACTTAAGAAAAAATCATTGCCGCCACATAATACACAACAAAATGCGCATAGCTAGTGCACCCTTCTTGAGTAAACTCAATAGCACCGAAAACTACATACAAGTAAATACAATAATAACATGTCCACAGATTTATTCTATCATTTTACAAAATTTCAAAAGAAATAGTAATCTTTTGATTTAGCTCTATATCACCAATAAAAATTAAATTGGCCTTAATAGTCCATTCATTTCAAAACATTCCAGGCTTTTCTACTTTTTTATCTTTTTTTGTATCCCTCGGAGATTCATCCTGTCGACGCCTTCCAATAGTAGGGACGTCGAACTAAGGATTACTTTCTTTAAATTTGTTAAATTTAAAATTATATTTAAATTTAAAATTTTAAACAATTTATACAAAAAAGTTAATTTCTTTTTTTTTCTCCTGACCAAAAAATAACGAAGTATGTATTAGCGAAATGAGCTGATAATTAGCTATATATAGTTCTATTCTGTTACAGAGCTTACATTTTGCAGAAGAGTGAAGAAAACTGAAAGTAATTTTGGTTTTCTCGCTGTGACTAACAATCCCTTTTTCACGCAAGGATTCTTATGAACAGGCTTTCTAATCGACAAAGCACCTTTTTAATTCCACACACACTAACATTCATTACATCACTAAGCCTCAGGGCTAATAAGCTATGTCTACTCTCTCTCCATCACATCCTTTTAGAGTTTTACAATCTGTTCCATGGCAACCAGTTATCCTTCACGCGTGGAATGTAACCTAACCATGATAATCTTTTTTCATTAGACTAGATAGGTATCGATATTATGAAAACTACTGCGACGAGTTTGAGCAGGTACAAAGGCTTGACTTATTTTGGGTTTGTGGAATTTTTAAGGGTTCGTACCCTCTGGAGCTTCCCATTCTTGAAAAGCCAGTGGTCGTTTCCATGAAGTGGCCTTGGGGTTGAAATCGTGGGTGAGGTGACACGGGGTTTCTTTTAGCATTCAGAGAAGATAACCATGCCATCTCAGCATACACTGTGCTAATTTTTGAGAAAATGGCAAATGCATCGTCAAATACATTTGCCGTTTGCCGGTTCAGAAGGTTGACACTGCTGAAAAAATCGCACCAGCTGCTTCCCCCTTATCTTTGTAGTCCTTCTGTTTGGGATCCAGTTGCATCCAGCTTGCTCAAAATCGTTGGGTTTTTTGGCCAGATTTCTTTGATAGGACTGAACCTGGAGATACATTGAGTACTTACATCTTTGTGAACCGGCTGACAACAGGTTTGCACCAGGTTTTGTTGAGCTGTTCTGCCCTTGAACAGAAGATGATTTGGCGATTCGTGCATTCACTTTACTATCGACTGATTGATCATTTGACATAATGAAGCCTAGGTAGGTGAAGTCCTTCATGACTGCTAATTGATTTTGACATAATTTGAATGCAGGAGGGTGTGGCTTAAAGAGATGAGAGAATAGAAAATAATTTAAATTTCTTTTATAGCATGGTTGCCGAATTTGAATTGAATTTGGCTGCATTCGGTACACGGCAGGCTTCTATATATAGATTTTCATTGTCGCTTGTCTTCTAAACACAGACAATTTAAGCCTTTTATTGATGTCATGACGTTCAAATAGACCATAAATTATAAGTAGTGCCCTTGTACAATTACGTGTTTTTATTGGACATTTAACTTTTGCTTCGGCTTGTCTTTTATCATTATGAAAGACAGAACCTTTGTTTCATTTAATTTTTCACGTGGTGTAAAACCTAAGCATCATCTCTATAATTTTCAATTTTTCTGGTTTGTTTTACCTCGGCTTGTCTTTCGGCATTATGAAATACATATCGCCAAACCTTTGTTTTTTTTTTAACAAAGGCATGGTAGGCATTGATGACCTTATCTATGCAAAAATCCCAAACCCAATCATCATCGCTATCATTTTCAATTTTGACAGGTTTTAAGTCTCGTTGTCCAGGTTGGTCTTTATTTTCATTTTTGACTTGCTCCGATGCTCGGTGTCCATGTCTTCTAACCGCATATGTAGTTGCTCTTCATTTTCAGTTTTGACACGCCAACCCCACGTGTTTATTTGCTTTTAATTTTCAATTTTGACTCGCTCACATGCTCGGTGTCGCATGTCTTCTAACCGTGTGTGTCTTTGCTCTTAATTTTCATTTTTGACACGCTCTAATTGTCGTTTTATATATCTTCTAACTGCCCGTCTCTTTGCTCTTCATTTCATTTTTGACACCTTTTTGGGTTTTCATTACTTCAGACAATTTAGCAATGGCCGTTGCTTAAGCTGACCGTATTGGCATTGTCACAATTGATGGTCCAGGTTGTCGATTTTCACATCTTATTAAGTTTGATAGTTCACGTATTGGTTCCAAAGAATCATTATTTATAGTAACTGCAACTGCAAATTTTCGTTTTTTGGGCCTTCCAACAGACGTAAAATTATATAGATAACTGATGCTTTGGAAACTCAACAATCTTATTTATACTATGCATGACATCATATAATAAAATGCTTATGTGATGTCATAATGAATGTTTATATGATGCACTAACATGGTACATGACATCATTTACAAAAAC
>JAQQPU010011634.1:10828-27536 GCA_029168905.1 Artemia sp. Kazakhstan ARC1039
AGAGTTGTATTCTTTCAGTAGTGTTTTGTCGTGGTTTACCATTTCACAGTTACATTCTCTTGACGTTTTAAAGTTCATTTTGGATCTCTTTCGTTGAAATCTAAGAGTTGGAATATTTCAGCAGTGTTGTGTCGTGGTTTACCTTCTCACTGTTACATTCTCTTGATGTTTCAAAGTTCATTTTGGATCTTTTTCGTTGAAATGCAAGAGTTGGAATATTTCAGTAGTGTTTTCTCATGGTATACCTTGTCACTGTAAAATTCTCTCGATGTTTCGAAGTTCATTTTGGATTTCATTCGTTGAAATGTAAGAGTTGAATTATTTCAGTTGTGTTTTCTCATGGCTTACCTTGTCACTGTAACATTCTCTTGATGTTTCAAAGTTCATTTTGGATTTTTTTTTCGAAATGCAAGAGTTGGAATATTTCAGTAGTGTTTTCTCATTGTTTACCTTGTCACTGTTTCCTTCTCTTAATGTTTCAAAGTTCATTTTGAATTTTTTTTTGTTGAAATGCAAGAGTTGGCATATTTCAGTACAGTTTTCTTGTGGTTTACCTTGTCACTGTTATATCCTCTTGATGCTTCAAAGTTCATTTTGGATTTCATTCGTTGAAATGTAAGAGTTGGATTATTTCAGTAGTGTTTTCTCATGATTTACCTTGTCACTGTTACATTCTCTTAATGTTTCAAAGTTTATTTTGGATCTTTTTCAGTGAAATCCAAGAGTTGGATTATTTCAGTAGTGTTTTGTCGTGGTTTATCATGTCACTGTTACATTTTCTTGACGTTTCAAAGTTCATTTTGGATCTTTTTCGTTGAAATGAAAGAGTTAGAATATTTCAGTAGTGTTTTGTCGTGGTTTATCATGTCACTGTTACATTCTCTTGACGTTTCAAAGTTCATTTTGGATCTTTTTCGTGGAAATGCAAGAGTTGGAATATTTCAGTAGTGTTTTGTCGTGGTTTACCATGTCACTGTTACATTCTCTTGACGTTTCAAAGTTCATTTTGGATCTTTTTCGTTGAAATGGAAGAGTTGGAATATTTCAGTAGTGTTTTGTCGTGGTTTACCATGTCTATTACATTCTCTTGACGTTTCAAAGTTCATTTTGGATCTTTTTCGTTGAAATGCAAGAGTTGGAATATTTCAGTAGTGTTTCTTCGTGGTTTACCATGTCACTGTTACATTCTCTTGGCCTTTCAAAGTTCATTTTGGATCTTTTTCGTTGAATTGCAAGAGTTGGAATATTTCAGTAGCGTTTTGTCGTGGTTTACCATTTCACTGTTATATTCACTTGACGTTTCAAAGTTCATTTTGGATCTTTTTTTTGAAATGCAAGAGTTGGAATACTTCAGTAGTGTTTTCTCATGATTTACCTTGTCACTGTTACATTCTCTTGATGTTTCAAAGTTCATTTAGGATCTTTTTCTGTGAAATGCAAGAGTTGGAATATTTCAGTAGTGTTTTGTCGTGGTATACCCTTCTAATTGTTACATTCTCTTGATGTTTCAAAGTTAATTTTGCATCAAATGCAAGAGTTGGATTATTTCAGTAGTATTTTGTCGTGGTTTACCTTCTCACTGTTACATTCTCTTGATTTTTCAAAGTTCATTTTGGATCTTTTTCGTTGAAATGCAAGAGTTGGAATATTTCAGTAGTGTTTTCTCATGGCTTACCTTGTCACTATAACATTCTCATGATGTTTCAAAGTTCATTTTGGATTTTTTTTTTGAAATGCAAGAGTTGGAATATTTCAGTAGTGTTTTCTCATTGTTTACCTTGTCACTGTTTCATTCTCTTAATGTTTCAAAGTTCATTTTGGATTTTTTTTTCGTTGAAATGCAAGAGTTGGCATATTTCAGTACAGTTTTCTTGTGGTTTACCTTGTCACTGTTATATCCTCTTGATGCTTCAAAGTTTATTTTGGATTTCATTCGTTGAAATGTAAGAGTTGGATTATTTCAGTAGTGTTTTCTCATGGTTTACCTTGTCACTGTTACATTCTCTTAATGTTTCAAAGTTCATTTTGGATTTTTTTTTGAAATGCAAGAGTTGGAATATTTCAGTAGTGTTTTCTCGTGGTTTACCTTGTCACTGTTACATTCTCTTGATGTTTCATAGTTCATTTTGGATCTTTTTCATTGTAATGCAAGAGTTGGATTATTTCAGTACTGTTTTCTCATTGTTTACCTTGTCACTGTTTCATTCTCTTAATGTTTCAAAGTTCATTTTGGATTTTTTTTCGTTGAAATGCAAGAGTTGGAATATTTCAGTAGTGTTTTGTTGTGGTTTACCATTTCACTGTTACATTCTCTTGATATTTCAAAGTTTATTTTGGATCTTCTTCGTTGAAATGCAAGAGTTGGATTATTTCAGTAGTGTTTTCACGCGGTTTACCATGTCACTGTTACATTCTCTTGACGTTTCAAAGTTCATTTTGGATCTTTTTCGTTGAAATGCAAGAGTTGGAATATTTCAGTAGTATTTTGTCGTAGTTTACCATGTCACTGTTATATTCTTTTGATGTTTCAAAGTTCATTTTGGATCTTTTTCATTGAAATGCAAGAGTTGGATTATTTCAGTAGTGTTTTGTCGTGCTTTACCATGTCACTGTTACATTCTCTTGACGTTTCAAAGTTCATTTTGGATCTTTTTCGTTGAAATGCATGAGTTGGAATATTTCAGTAGCGTTTTGTCGTGGTTTACCATTTCACTGTTATATTCTCTTGACGTTTCAAAGTTCATTTTGGATCTTTTTTTGCAATGCAAGAGTTGGAATACTTCAGTAGTGTTTTCTCATGATTTACCTTGTCACTGTTACATTCTCTTGATGTTTCAAAATTCATTTTGGATCTTTTTCGTTGAAATGCAAGAGTTGGAATATTTCAGTAGTGTTTTGTCGTGATTTACCTTGTCACTGTTACATTCTCTTGATGTTTCAAAGTTCATTTTGCATCAAATGCAAGATTTGGATTATTTCAGTAGTGTCTTGTCGAGGTTTACCTTCTCACTGTTACATTATCTTGATGTTTCAAAGTTCATTTTGGTTCTTTTTCGTTGAAATGCAAGAGTTTGAATATTTCAGTAGTGTTTTCTCATGGCTTACCGTGTCACTGTTATATTCTCTTGATGTTTCAAAGTTCATTTTGGATATTTTTCGTTGAAATGCAAGAGTTGAATTATTTCAGTAGTGTTTTTTCGTGGCTTACCACTTCACTGTTACATTCTTTTGATGTTTCAAATATTCATTTTGGATCTTTTTCGTTGAAATGCAAGAGTTGAATTATTTCAGTAGTGTTTTTTCGTGGCTTACCACTTCACTGTTACATTCTAATGATGTTTCAAAGTTCATTTGGATCTTTTTCGTTGAAATGCAAGAGTTGTATTACTTCAGAAGTGTTTTTTCATGGTTTACCTTGTCGCTGTCAAATTCTCTTGATGTTTCAAAGTTTATTTTGGATCTTTTTCATTGAAATGCAAGAGTTGGATTATTTCAGTAGTGTTTTGTCGTGGTTTACCATGCCACTGTTACATTTTCTTGATGTTTCAAAGTTCATTTTGGATCTTTTTCGTTGAAATGGAAGAGTTGGAATATTTCAGTAGTGTTTTGTCGTGTTTTATCATGTCACTGTTACATTCTCTTGACGTTTCAAAGTTCATTTTGGATCTTTTTCGTGGAAATGCAAGAGTTGGAATACTTCAGTAGTGTTTTCTCATGATTTACCTTGTCACTATTACATTCTCTTGATGTTTCAAAGTTTATTTTGGATCTTTTTCATTGAAATGCAAGAGTTGGATTATTTCAGTAGTGTTTTCTCGTGGTTTACCTTTTCACTGTTACATTCTCTTGATGTTTCAAAGTTTATTTTGCATCAAAAGCAAGATTTGGATTATTTCAGTAGTATTTTGTCGAGGTTTACCTTCTCACTGTTACATTATTTTGATGTTTCGAAGTTCACTGTTACATTCTATTGATGTTTCAAATATTCATTTTGGATCATTTTCGTTGAAATGCAAGAGTTGAATTATTTCAGTAGTGTTTTTTCGTGGCTTACCACTTCACTGTTACATTCTATTGATGTTTCAAAGTTAATTTTGGATCTTTTTCGTTGAAATGCAAGAGTTGTATTACTTCAGAAGTGTTTGCTCATGGTTTACCTTGTCGCTGTCAAATTCTCTTGATGTTTCAAAGTTTATTTTGGATCTTTTTCATTGAAATGCAAGAGTTGGATTATTTCAGTAGTGTTTTGTCGTGGTTTATCATGTCACTGTTACATTCTCTTGACGTTTCAAAGTTCATTTTGGATCTTTTTCGTAGAAATGAAAGAGTTGGAATATTTCAGTAGTGTTTTTTCGTGGTTTATCATGTCACTGTTACATTCTCTTGACGTTTCAAAGTTCATTTTGGATCTTTTTCGTGGAAATGCAAGAGTTGGAATATTTCAGTAGTGTTTTGTCGTGGTTTACCATGTCACTGTTACATTCTCTTGACGTTTCAAAGTTCATTTTGGATCTTTTTCGTTGAAATGGAAGAGTTGGAATATTTCAGTAGTGTTTTGTCGTGGTTTACCATGTCACTATTACATTCTCTTGACGTTTCAATGTTCATTTTGGATCTTTTTCGTTGAAATGCAAGAGTTGGAATATTTCAGTAGTGTTTCGTCGTGGTTTACCATGTCACTGTTATATTCTCTTGATGTTTAAAAGTTCATTTTGGATCTTTTTTATTGAAATTCAAGAGTTGGATTATTTCAGTACTGTTTTGTCGTGGTTTACCATGTCACTGTTACATTCTCTAGGCGTTTCAAAGTTCATTTTGGATCTTTTTCGTTGAAATGCAAGAGTTGCAATATTTCAGTAGCATTTTGTCGTGGTTTACCATTTCACTGTTATATTCACTTGACGTTTCAATGTTCATTTTGGATCTTTTTTTTTTAAATGCAAGAGTTGGAATACTTCAGTAGTGTTTTCTCATGATTTACCTTTTTGGATATTTTTCTGTGAAATGCAAGAGTTGGAATATTTCAGTAGTGTTTTGTCGTGGTTTACCCTTCTAATTGTTACATTCTCTTGATGTTTCAAAGTTAATTTTGCATCAAATGCAAGAGTTGGATTATTTCAGTAGTATTTTGTCGTGGTTTACCTTCTCACTGTTACATTCTTTTGATTTTTCAAAGTTCATTTTGGATCTTTTTCGTTGAAATGCAAGAGTTGGAATATTTCAGTAGTGTTTTCTCATGGCTTGAGAAAACACTACTCAGTATTGTTATATTCTTTTGATGTTACAAAGTTCATTTTGGATCTTTTTTGTTGAAATGCAAGAGTTGGATTATTTCAGTAGTCTTTTTTGTCGTGGTTTACCATGTCACTGTCTCATTCTGTTGATGTTTCAAAGTTCATTTTGGATCTTTTTCGCTGAAATGCAATAGTTGGATTATTTCGGTCGTGTTTTCTCACGGTTTACCTTGTCACTGTTACATTCTCTTGATGTTCCAAAGTTCACTTTGGATGTTTTTTCATTGAAACAGAAGAGTTGGATTATTTTAGTAGTGTTTTGTCGTGGTTTATCGTGTCACTGTTACATTCTCTTGACGTTTCAAAGTTCATTTTGGATCTTTTTCGTGGAAATGCAAGAGTTGGAATATTTCAGTAGTGTTTTGTCGTGGTTTACCATGTCACTGTTACATTCTCTTGACGTTTAAAAGTTAATTTTGGATCTTTTTCGTTGAAATGGAAGAGTTGGAATATTTCAGTAGTGTTTTTTCGTGGTTTACCATGTCACTATTACATTCTCTTGACGTTTCAAAGTTTATTTTGGATCTTTTTCGTTGAAATGCAAGAGTTGGAATCTTTCAGAAGTGTTTGCTCATGGTTTACCTTGTCGCTGTCAAATTCTCTTGATGTTTCAAAGTTTATTTTGGATCTTTTTTATTGAAATGCAAGAGTTGGATTATTTCAGTAGTGTTTTGTCGTGGTTTACCATGTTACTGTTACATTCTCTTGACGTTTCAAAGTTCATTTTGGATCTTTTTCGTTGAAATGAAAGAGTTGGAATATTTCAGTAGTGTTTTGTCGTGGTTTTTAATGTCACTGTTACATTCTCTTGACGTTTCAAAGTTCATTTTGGATCTTTTTCGTTGAAATGGAAAAGTTGGAATATTTCAGTAGTGTTTTGTCGTGGTTTACCATGTCACTATTACATTCTCTTGACGTTTCAAAGTTCATTTTGGATCTTTTTCGTTGAAATACAAGAGTTGGAATATTTCAGTAGTGTTTCGTCGTGGTCTACCATGTCACTGTTATATTCTCTTGATGTTCAAAAGTTCATTTTGGATCTTTTTCATTGAAATTCAAGAGTTGGATTATTTCAGTACTGTTTTGTCGTGGTTTACCATGTCACTGTTACATTCTCTTGGCTTTCCAAAGTTCATTTTGGATCTTTTTCGTTGAAATGCAAGAGTTAGAATATTTCAGTAGCGTTTTGTCGTGGTTTACCATTTCACTCTTATATTCACATGACGTTTCAAAGTTCATTTTGGATCTTTTTTTTTGAAATGCAAGAGTTGGAATACTTCAGTAGTGTTTTCTCATGAATTACCTTGTCACTGTTACATTTTATTGATGTTTCAAAGTTCATTTTGGATCTTTTTCGTTGAAATGCAATAGTTGGATTATTTCAGTCGTGTTTTCTCACGGTTTACCTTGTCACTGTTACATTCTCTTGATGTTCCAAAGTTCACTTTGGATGTTTTTTCATTGAAATAGAAGAGTTGGATTATTTTAGTAGTTTTTTGTCGTGGTTTATTGTGTCACTGTTACATTCTCTTGACGTTTCAAAGTTCATTTTGGATGTTTTTCGTGGAAATGCAAGAGTTGGAATATTTCAGTAGTGTTTTTTCGTGGTTTACCATGTCACTGTTACATTCTCTTAACGTTTCAAAGTTCATTTTGGATCTTTTTTTATTGAAATTCAAGAGTTGGATTATTTCAGTACTGTTTTGTTGTGGTTTACCATGTCACTGTTACATTCTCTTGGCGTTTCAAAGTTCATTTTGGTTCTTTTTCGTTGAAATGCAAGAGTTGGAATATTTCAGTAGCGTTTTTTCGTGGTTTACAATTTCACTGTTATATTCACTTGACGTTTCAAAGTTCATTTTGGATCTTTTTTTTGAAATGCAAGAGTTGGAATACTTCAGTAGTGTTTTCTCATGATTTACCTTGTCATTGTTACATTTTCTTGATGTTTTAAAGTTCATTTTGGATCTTTTTCTGTGAAATGCAAGAGTTGGAATATTTCAGTAGTGTTTTTTCGTGGTTTACCCTTCTAATTGTTACATTCTCTTGATGTTTCAAAGTTAATTTTGCATCAAATGCAAGAGTTGGATTATTTCAGTAGTATTTTGTCGTGGTTTACCTTCTCACTGTTACATTCTCTTGATTTTTCAAAGTTCATTTTGGATCTTTTTTGTTGAAATGCAAGAGTTGAAATATTTCAGTAGTGTTTTCTCATGGCTTGAGAAAACACTACTCAGTAGTGTTATATTCTCTTGATGTTTCAAAGTTCATTTTGGATCTTTTTTGTTGAAATGCAAGAGTTGGATTATTTCAGTAGTCTTTTTTTCGTGGTTTACCATGTCACTGTCTCATTCTGTTGATGTTTCAAAGTTCATTTTGGATCTTTTTCGTTGAGATGCAATAGTTGGATTATTTCCGTCGTGTTTTCTCACGGTTTACCTTGTCACTGTTACATTCTCTTGATGTTCCAAAGTTCACTTTGGATGTTTTTTCATTGAAATAGAAGAGTTGGATTATTTTAGTAGTGTTATGTCGTGGTTTATCGTGTCGCTGTTACATTCTCTTGACGTTTCAAAGTTCCTTTTAGATCTTTTTCGTTGAAATGCAAGAGTTGGATTATTTCAGTAGTGTTTCGTCGTGGTTTACCATGTCACTGTTACATTCTCTTGACGTTTCAAAGTTCATTTTGGATCTTTGTCGTTGAAATGCAAGAGTTGGATTATTTCAATAGTGTTTTTTGTACTTTACGTGTCACTGCAACATTCTCTTGATGTTTCAAATTTCATTTTGGATTTTTTTTTGAAATGCAAGAGTTGGAATATTTAATTAGTGTTTTCTCATGATTTACCTTGTTACTGTTACATTCTCTTGATGTCTCAAAGTTCATTTTTGATCTTTTTTATTGAAATGTCAGAGTTGGAATACTTCAGTAGTGTTTTGTCGACGTTTACCTTCTCACTGTTATATTCTCTTGATGTTTCAAAGTTTATTTTGGATCTTTTTCGCTGAAATGCAAGACTTTTTCGTTGAATTTCAGTAGTATTTTCTCATGGTTTACCATGTCATTGTTACATTCTCTTGACGTTTCAAGTTCATTTTGGAACTTTT
The DNA here is from genome assembly GCA_029168905.1 of Artemia sp. Kazakhstan ARC1039. Classification (NCBI taxonomy): domain Eukaryota; kingdom Metazoa; phylum Arthropoda; class Branchiopoda; order Anostraca; family Artemiidae; genus Artemia; species Artemia sp. Kazakhstan ARC1039. The sequence goes on from JAQQPU010011634.1 coordinate 19,231, forward strand.
TCGTTGTAATGTAAGGGTTAGAATATTTCAGTAGTGCTTTTTTATTATTTACCTTGTTACTCTTGCATTCTTTTGGTTTTTTAAAGTTCAATTTAGATTTCATTCGTTGAAATGTAAGAGTTGGCATATTTCAGTACAGGTTTCTTGTGGTTTACCTTGTAACTGTTACATTCTCTTGACGTTTCAAAGTTCATTTTGGATCTCTTTCATTGAAATGCAAGAGTTTGATTATTTCAGTAGTGTTTTGTCATGGTTTACATGTCACTGCTACATTCTCTTAATGTTTCTTAATAAAGTTCATCTTTGGATTTTTTTTGAAATGCAAGAGTTGAAATATTTCAGTAGTGTTTTCTCATGGTTTACCTTGTCACTTTAATATTCTCATGATGTTTCAAAGTTCATTTTGGATCTTTTTCGTTGAAATGCAAGAGTTGGATTATTTCAGTAGTATTTTGTCTTGGTTTACCATGTCACTGTTACATTCTGTTGATGTTTCAAAGTTCATTTTGGATCTTTTTCTTTGAAATGCAAGAGCTGGAATATTTCAGTAGTGTTTTCTCCTTGTTTACCAGGTCACTGTAACATTCTCTTGATGTTTCAAAGTTCATTTTGTATTTTTTTGTTGAAATGCAAGAGTTAAATTCTTTCAGTAGTGTTTAATCGTGGTTTACCATTTCACTGTTACATTCTCTTGACGTTTCAAAGTTCATTTTGGATCTTTTTCGTTGAAATCTAAGAATTGGAATATTACAGCAGTGTTATGTCCTGGTTTACCTTCTCACTCTTACGTTCTCTTGATGTTTCAAAGTTCATTTTGGATCTTTTTCGTTGAATTGCAAGAGTTGGAATATTTCAGTAGTGTTTTCTCATGGTATACCTTGTCACTGTAACATTCTCTTGATGTTTCAAAGTTCATTATGGATTTCATTCGTTGAAATGTAAGAGTTGGATTATTTCAGTTGTGTTTTCTCATGGCTTACCTTGTCACTGTAACATTCTCTTGATGTTTCAAAGTTCATTTTGGATATCATTCGTTGAAATGCAAGAGTTGGATTATTTCAGTAGTGTTTTCTCATTGTTTACCTTGTCACTGTTACATTCTTTTAATGTTTCAAAGTTCATTTTGGATTTTTTTTTTCGTTGAAATGCAAGAGTTGGCATATTTCAGTACACTTTTCTTGTGGTTTACCTTGTCACTGTTATATACTCTTGACGCTTCAAAGTTCATTTTTGATTTCATTCGTTGAAATGTAAAAGTCGGATTATTTTAGTAGTGTTTTCTAATGGTTTACCTTGTCACTGTTACATTCTCTTAATGTTTCAAAGTTCATTTTGGATTTTTTTTAAATGCAAGAGTTGGAATATTTCAGTAGTGTTTTCTCGTGGTTTACCTTGTCACTGTTACTTTCTCTTGATGTGTCATAGTTCATTTTGGATCTTTTTCGTTGTAATGCAAGAGTTGGATGATTTCAGTAGCGTTTTGTCGAGGTTTATCTTCTCACTGTTATATTCTCTTAATGTTTCAAAGTTCATTTTGGATCTTTTTCGTTGAAATGCAATAGTTGAAATATTTCAGTACTGTTTTGTTGTGGTTTACCATTCCACTGTTACATTTTCTTGATGTTTCAAAGTTTATTTTGGATCTTCTTCGTTGAAATGCAAGAGTTGGATTATTTCAGTAGTGTTTTCACGCGGTTATTATGTCACTGTTACATTCTCTTGATGTTTCAAAGTTCATTATTGATTTTTTTTGTTGAAATGCAAGAGTTGGAATATTTCAGTAGTGTTTTATCATGGTTTACATTGTCACTGTTACATTCTCTTGATGTTTCAAAGTTCATTTTAGATTTTTTTTTGTTGAAATGTAAGAGTTGGAATATTTCAGTAGTGATTTGTCATGGTTTATATGTCACTGCTACATTCTCTTGATTTTTCAAAGTTTATTTTGGATCTTTTTGGTTGAAATGAAAGCGATGGATTATTTCAGTAGTGTTTTGTCATGTAGAATTTTTTTGTTGAAATTTTTTGTTGAAATGTAAGAGTTGGAATATTTCAGTAGTGTTTTGTCATGGTTTACCTCGTCACTGTTACATTCTCTTGATGTTTCAAAGTTAATATTGGATTTGTTTTTCATTGATTGAAATGTATGAGTTGGAATATTTCAGTAGTGTTTGTCCTGGTTTACCTTGTCACTGTTACATTCTCTTTATGTTTCAAAGTTCATTTTGGATTTTTTTTCGTTGAAATGTAAGACTTGGAATTGTCAATGTTACATTCTCTTGATGTTTCAAAGTTCTTTTGAATTTTTTCGTTGAAATGTAAGAGTTGGAATATTTCAGTAGTGTTTTGTCATGGTTTACATTGTCACTGTTACATTCTCTTGATGTTTCAAAGTTCATTTAGATTTTTGTTTGTTGAAATGTAAGAGTTGGAATATTTCAGTATTGTTTGTCATGGGTTACCTTGTCACTGTTACATTCTTTTGATGTTTCAATGATCATTTTGGACTTTGTTCGTTGAAATGTTGAGAGATAAGTAAAAAGTTGGGTTAATTTAGGTTCACTGAGAGTTGTGTGTCACTCTAAGTGAGCCTAAATTAACCCAACTTTTTACATATATCTCTGTGGGAGGGTGGAGGGAAGGGGAGGGGGCTCTTTGGGGCCCGGGGGCCCTTTTGAGGCCCGTTGGGCCTTTGGGAGGCCCTTTGGGGTTGTGGTAGGGGACCTTATAATACTATTCAAATGGTAGTTGTGTATCATACTGAACACAGTCGAAAACTGTCCTAATAAAAAAATAATATGTATCTCTTAATAGGAGTTAGCATTCCCTCAGATGGTTTACCATTTTGTTTCTAATTTCAAATTTATCTTGTCTCATGGAGAAATTGTGTCAATCAGTTATCTTTTCCTGTCTGTATTTTCAACTTTCGGATAAGAATATTCCAATATTGAAATTTCCTTATCTGATGATGTCACCTTGTTATCATAGTATTCCAAGCGGGGATTGACAGCTGTCATCTTTTCCTTATGTGATGATATCAAATGTCCCGGTCGTGACCATGTTCGTACAGGGATCAATACACTTAGAAACAGCAAACGAATCGACCTAGAAAGAGGCACGTGATCTTGTCCCGTTAGAGTCGATCAATAATCCAGCAATTGTTGATGTGAACTTATGTTGACATCCAAGAAACATTCAGCAATTGTTGTTGACATCCAAGAAATATCCATCAACAGTGAGAAAAACCATGAAAAAACATCCTCAGTGAGAAAAACCATAAAAACCTGCATAAATTATGTCCTGTCACGAGTAGTTACCCTCTTCCTACTAAGGTGATCTTCATACATTTATACAATCCACTAGTTACAATAAAATTATAACGAAAAAAAGAAGAAAAACAGAAACAAAAAGCAATCAAATGAAAAAATAGTGCCAACCATTCAAAACACAAAAGTAAGCCACGAGAAAAGCTTCACATAAGGCACAAAAAAATCACAAAGTAAAAGAAAGAAGAGCAAAAAGGAGAAGAAAAGAAAAAATAAATAAATAAAACTATAAATTAAAGTTTATCGATTATTGTTAAGAGTCTAATATTAACCAATAAATACAGATTTGAAATACAATACTCTTATCCTCCCTCAAAATGCCCCATGGTCTGGGATACAAGGGGGATACAAAAAAAGGAGAACAATAGCCAAATAACATAAGATTAAAAAGAGAACATTCCTGAGTCCTGGGAGTCAAAACGCAGAGAAGACAAGCATACACCATGAAATAAACACTCAGGGGACATCAACTCCTCAGAGGAAAAAAAATGCTATTCTGTTTGACTGTTAACTAAATAGTCCTTAAGAATCCTTTTAAAAGTATCAAACGAGTGGCATCTCTGTACTGAAGAAGGTAGTGAATTTTACAATGTTGACTAGCAATGAGGGGATTGAAATATGAAATCTGACCGCACAGTAGGGCTAAGAGGAATGCACCCATTATGTGAAGAGCGAAGGCTATATAGAGCTGACTCAGAAATAAGCAAAGGAGTTTTTTGAAGAGATTTTGGAAGATTGCCATGAAGCTGATGAAAGACAAAAGAAGCACAAGAAAGAATGTAAATAGACTGTGGATCTAAGAGCAGTTTTGGTGAGGAACGGTTGGTGTCCATAACCAGACGCCGTGCTTTTTTCTGCCTGGCAGAAGCTGACCGCAGAGTAGAAGGAAAAGTAGACATCTATACAATGGGGCAATACGAAATGCTTTACTGGTAGGTTAAATTGCCACCAATATTGGTGTTGTAAGGCCACGGGTGTTACCACTTATTGTTGCAAAAATGAAGCTACACCACTTATTGGAAGGAAAAGCCCCCGGCGGCACCAAATATTATAATGAGATTCCCGTGCCTACCACTCCGGGTCTGTAAGTATCGGGCTTGATAATACCCAATTTACAGTATATCCTGCCCCAGGGTCTGATAAAGTGATCGAGCGGTCAAATGGCTACTTTAAGGCCAAGAATGTACCCGACCCGAGTCACCACTAAAAATCTCTAACTATCTCCTTGGAGGTAACAAACCCCCCTGTCAATATAATAATGACGGTATCTCGTAAGTCTGTTCTTACCCTGTCTGGGTTCTGGGAAAATTAGTACACAGTTTGTAGAAAATATCTTACATTTAATCTTCCAAAGGTCACTTATCACAAAAGGAATAGGCTTCTCCAAACGGGGTCTAAATGCAGACTAACCAAAAATAATATTCGTTCTGTGCACAAACTCTGCATAGGGGTGGACCTTCGCTTGGCCCTGGCCAATCCTCTAAATCCCGATTCAAAATCCATTCTACTTTTTCTTAACTTTACCTTTTAATGACTCAAACCATGAAGTCAAAAAAAGAATTTAGTTCAAAGCTTACTTATTGCGAAAGAATCTAACTTAGCAACCAGAATTCAACTTAGGATTAAACATTATCTATCTTATAGACAAATATAATTACAGAAAAGAAAATGGGTTATACATCTGAAAAGAAAAGAAACAGGGGTGGAACCCCAACACCTCCTCCTGAAAGATAAATGATCACCCACCCGCCACGCTGGTCCACCCTTACAAATATAACGCTTAACTTCAAAATCACCAAGCTTATATCTTCTCTTCTTTCTTCCACCAGTGCCTGTACTTTCACCGCTTGGCTCAGGATCCGTCGTCATCCACACGTCTCTACCGTAGAACCACCATGGTCTCTATCGTATAGCATTCGCATTAGGTTATGAAAATTAAAGTCCCCAAGATTCGTAGAAAATGATCGTGCGCAGCACAATCAAAAACACAAAGTTTCTCGCTCTCACGAATTTACATTCGAGAGGAGCAGAGAATCAGTTTCTGGCACATTTGATGATGCCCGCCATCTTGAAAAATTGGCTGCACTAGCCTCTTAATTTACATCTGTGGAAACAACCCCACATCTCAATAAAAAAGTAAATTGCCCCTTGGCATAATTTCGAATAATCTAAGGCCGAAAATGAAAAGGCCTGTGAAAACGAAAAGGGTATCGGGAATGAAGTAAAATTTTGAGCGAACCATGTATCGCCTTTTTTCTGGGCTCCCTCCCCTGGGATAATCAAATGACGAATATGTGTTGATGCTAATTGAAGATGAAACTTAGATACTGAATATGGTTTTCTGGAAATAATTTTTGATTCCCATGAAGAATAACGACTATGAATAGAGTTACTGGACAACAGTTTGGGTGAAATGTAAAGTAGCTTGGAGAGAGTATCCCTCAAGGACTCCAGATCAGAGAGGCCGAACCTCGGTAAATGGATCACATCTTGTCCGCCAGTTGTGCATTGAGGAAAAAGCCTATCTTTCGTGACTTCCACAGGGGATCTTCCCCAAGGAATTCATCCCCTTCATAAAGGATCGACATATCTTTTGAAATGATAGTACTAATCTCAGATTCCTTTCCAAGTTTTTCCAATCCGACTCGACATTCAATATCTCCCAACTTTTCCCCAACCCGTTTTAGGTCGTTCCTCTCTATTTTGTAATCATCTTGTTTTGTTCCCCATGGGTCTTGGCCCTCTTTGTCTCCCCTATTATTTATGTTATCAAGGCAAAGCCCATCCAACATTTATTATTTTTCGCCACTGCAAGCTGAATCTCTAAATTTTGTCTCTTTTTTAAACTTTTCTTTTCATCTTTACTTTTCTCAATTTTGTCATTTGCGCAAAATAATAAATCATCGTTAAATCTGATTTGGACTCCAGTATCCACCATCTTTGACTGCATTACTTCATTGTAGCTCCGTTTAATATCTCTTTTCTTCCTCTTTGTTTTCTTTACTTTTACCACCGAAACAAATAGTTCGTTATCAAATGGGAACTGAATTCCCACATTGCACTAAAATTTCTCGAAGTTTGCGAGGAAAAGCGCATACAATAAATTTCGTCTCCTTTTTCTCTGGTACAATCAGCGCTTCATTTTGGCAAACAGTTTTCGGCGTCTCACACTCGTTAAAAGTATTCTCAAGTTTTCCATTTTCTGAAAATTTTCCCGAAAAATCATTTTCACGCATCTTATTTTCAATATTCTGTTGTTTTCTTACTTCGACATCTCATTTTTGTGGATTATCAACATTTCGAACACAAGTATCAACCATTTCGTTTTCCCGACGGGGCGGCACAGCCTCCCAATTTGTTTTATGGGCCGGTCCACCTCCCCCGTAGTCAACCAAGTTGTACATTTTTCTGTCTTAATGTAATTTTCTAATTGTCCCACTGTTACAGAAGTCGCTTTTAACGATAGGAGATTTCTGATATCCCCCAAGTCTCCTCCTACTAAAACATCCACTGGTAGCGTAGGTACTTATTCTACTTTTATTGTTTTTCTCGGGACCGTACCGTCGTTCTTTGCAATTTTTATTCTTACCCAAGCAGACAGACATGGGTGCTTGCCTCCATAATAACATAATGTTGTAATTTAATTTTTATGGTCTTTCTCCGTTCTATTAATTAGGTCATTTCGCCCATAGGTTTGGTCACTGCAAGAGTCAATTGCCATTTCAACTAATTCTCTGTTCAATTTTCTGTATATTTTATGTGACTCTGCAAATGCGTAACTTTTTTCCGTATTATGGGTCATGGCCCAGGCTGTCGTTTTATGTGGTTTTTGGTCATGTTTACTGGGGCAGTTTCTTGCAAAATGCCCCGTAGTACCACAGTTATAGCAAGTTAATTTTCCTTGCACTGTGTTATGGTGCCTATTTTTGTTATACTCTATATTGAAATTTGTCAGTTTCTTCAACTTCCTCTCTTATTTCGGTCCACCTATTTGCAATTTACGCCATTTCTTCACTTGTTTTTGGATTTTTTTTTCAAATATTCTGTCAATTGTCTGTGGGTATTTTCTAAAAATTGTTACATTACTGTTTTATCCATCACTTCCTTCAATTTTTCCTTTATCTCCTCTGGGTCTCCTAACATTCTATAATTTTCTAACTCTAGCCATTTTAAACACATATCTTTCAGTTTGTACCCGAATTCTTTATAAGTTTCGTTGTCTCATTTTCTTTCACTTCTAACCCTCCTTTGAAAGTACTTGGGGAAGAGTTGAAACTTTTCAAAAATGGCTTGTTTTAGTCTTTCAAAATCATTTGAATAGTGCATTGGTAATGCTTTATATGCAATTTTTGCTTTGTGGTTAAGAAGGGGCTTTGTCACCTAATTTTCGCTCGGCAATCCATTTAATTCCGCGGTTTTTTTCAAAGTTGTAGATGTACAAATGAACATCGACATTCTCTTTTATTATTTAAAATTTTACTGCATGCATTAAATTTACTGTGGATGATCGTTCAGGCTCCTGGGAATTCTTCCCTGCAATTCTTTGCATTAGTTCTCTTCTACCTTCTCTATCTGCCTCTTCCTTTCGTTCTCTGGTTATTCTATCAGCCTCTTCCTTTTTTTTCTCTGGCTATTCTATCAGCCTCTTCCTTTTGTTCTCTGGCTATTCTATCAGCCTCTTCTTTTTTTCTCTAGCTATTCTATCAGCCTCTTCCTTTCGCTCTCTGGCTATTTTCTCTTCCTTCATGAAATTTCATATTTGTTGTGTCGTATCTATTTGAGTACTTTTTCGCGAGCCCCTGCTGGAAATTGAGCTTCTACTACTCCTGCTACTTGGTCCACTATGATTCTCTCTGTCTTTATATCCTCTTAATTCGTTTTCTGAGTCTGTTTGTTGTTTAATTATATTTTCTCTTACCCACAACTCCCCTACATTTTATACCTCATCTGAAGGATGAGTTGGTTTTGTTTTACCCGTAT
>JAQQPU010011635.1:0-18826 GCA_029168905.1 Artemia sp. Kazakhstan ARC1039
ATAAATAAAATATTATTACTATTATTATTGTTATTATTATTATTGTTATTATTATTATTATACTAAATTATTCAGAATCTTCAATTGAAAATTTCGATGCTCATACTGTACTCAACTTACAATTTGTCATTGTCATTTTCATGATAAGTGCATTGATCATTATAGCGATCATCCGCATATATTTTTTATTATGATGCAGAAGAGGGAGTTGTAGAATAAATGGTTTCTTCGGTTTCTTCAGATATAAGTTTTTATTTCAGTTTTAAAGATTTGACTACATTTAGGCTATTGATATCAACCAATTAATGTATCGATTAATTACTGATATTTACTATACCTGTTTAGCCATGATTTCATCCTAAATCTTGATTTTGGTTCAATCATTTTGTTTCAGTGAATAAACATGACTAGCCAGTTGGTAAAATTGATGGCCGTCATCCCTCCTTCCCGCTAAATATCTTGGCTAGTGCTACTTCAAATAGTTACGTTATTTTAAAGATCATAAATGCAAGCAATTTCATTTAAATTAAATTTTGGTTCCACTGAATAATTTTTATCTTAGGTTACAATTTTTGAGTCTACTGGCAGTGCCCTTAGTCCAGCGATATCATCCGTTGTAACTGGTAGTGTCATGGTTATCTCTACTATTGGAACAACTTCTCTCATTGATAAGGCTGGACGAAAGATTCTGCTTTTAATTTCTTCTGTTGGAATGGCAGTATCACTTTCAATTTTGGGCATATACTTTTACATGCAGGTAGGAAAATTTGTAACGTTGGCTTCTAATTAGTACAAAATACAGATGTCTCTTTTTTTGTAGCTTCCAACAATACATAGTAGACATAGAAAGTGTGTTGACTTTAACCTATATAAGGAATATTCAGTACGAAAAAGCAGAGGCGTTGTTTAAAACTCTGTTTTAGGGACGAGGGGGGAGTGTCTGAATTCTGCTGAGGTGAAGTGTGACAGAAAAAAACACATCATTAATCATTTTTGAGAAATTTGTCTCGTACATACTCTGTAGATTTCTAAGCTTTTGAGAGAAACATGATTGTCCTCTCGCATACCCAGAAATGATGTTTCTACCAGAAATAAATAAATAAGTAAACAAGCAATAGACTATAAATAAAAGCTCGATAAACCCAAAAACATTAGCAAAACTAAAAATCCTAACACAAAAGATCAGGACAAAAAAAGCGATTAACACCGTATGCAAAGCTAACTAATTACAAACCTACTACTACTACTACTAACAACTCACCGCAGCAATAAGGCGCCTGAGGCCAACACAGCTACGCACGGTCCTCCTCCATTCCAATCTATTCTATTTCCTTTAAATCTTTCTTTATGACGTCCTCCCACCCTAGACGAGGACGACCTGCTTTCCGTTTAGCCCTAGACGGTTGGCCAAAAAGAACAATCTTCGGCAATCTATCATCTTTCATCCGCACAACGTGTTCTAGCCATCTCAACCTTTCTTTCATTTTAGCCCTAGAGAGCGGTATTGAACCAAATTTTCGTACAACCTATTGTTTGAAATACGGTCAGTCAGCTGGGTACCCAGAACAATCCTTAAGCAATTTCTCTGGAAAAATCTAGCAAATCTTCATCCGCTTTTCGAAGCGCCCATGCTTCAAAGCCATATTTGACTACTATCATCACTGTAGCTTCTAATATTCTAATATTGGTTTGCAGACTTATCTTCCTATTCTTCCAAGCTTTTTTAATTGTGAAAAAAACACCCTGAGCCTTGGCTATTCTACTTTTAACATCTTCACTACTCCCACCATGTTTACTAATAATACTACCAAAGTAAGTGAAGCTGCCCATTTGATCAATCTTTTCATTACCCAACGTCACCTTTTCATCTTTACTTATTCCTAGACCTAGTGACTTAGTCCTCTTAACATTAATTTCCAAACCTATTCTAGCACCCTGAAATCGCAAAACCTCTAAATGTTCATTCATTTGCTCACACTTTCTTCTAGGATGCTTAAATCATCAGCGTAATCTAAGTCCAGGAGACTTTTTCTTCCACATTTGATTCCGTGGTATCCCATTGCCTTTCCTGTGCTCCTTAACACAAAGTCCATCAAAATAATCCATATAAAGTGGGATAGAAGACAGCCCTGCCTAACTTCTGATTTAATACAAAACTAGAGAAAAAACTAGAGTAAAGAAGAAATGAAGCAGAAAAAATATATCTGCGTCGTATCTTTGTGATATTCTACGTAAGATAATATTGGTGTGTCTGAAAGAAGAACTTCTAAATTGCACCGACTAGGGAGTGATAAAAAAAAGCTTCAAAGCCCTTTGTGGCTTTATTTTCACAACCATTCCCAAATCTTTAGCTGCTGAAGGACATTTCAGTGCCCAGAAGGACTTTCAGATAGGTTTTGCCGTGGAAACGCCTTGTAAAGTCAAATTGGACAGCGAATAAAATTGTCGAGAGTAATAGGGATAGTGCTTCAGGTATATCAGCGTGCATTCCTCTTTCCAAAGGATTTCTAAAAGGTGTTTAGATTGACTATGATGAATATAAGCTCAAAACTCATGTGCCCTACTGTATTGAAGTCTCTGTAGAAATTCCCGCGTATACAAGGTCTGTTTTGAATCAGAAAATATTCAGATCAGTGCTTGAAAGTGTTCGTGAAAATTGGTTAGGCTTTCCTCTTATGTATCCTCTTAAACCAGTTTTTCTTGTCAAAAATTACACATCTGGGATGCCAGTACTCTAACCAGCCACTAAGCGTTCAATGTGGATCGTATGATCACATATCTGGTAGTGCCTACCTTGTTCAGAAAGAATGTTTTGCTTAAAATGTAAAGTTACCGGTTATATCTAATCTTTTATTTAATGTACCAAAACAAAAGTCAAGTGGTAAAGTCTACAGCCTAACATGAAACTACCTTCTCTGCTCCAAGGTATTCCAAGTAATTCAAACCTTAATGAAGCTGGGAGAAAGTATAAATTTTGGTATTGACTTTGGCACCAGTGGAATCTCCTCTGTTCTCGTTGGGTTTGTGATATATGCGCGATAAAGATAAGTTACCAAAAATTATCTTCCCACCTGAAGTAGATAGCTAAAGATGTGTCTCAGCAAGCTCGTCAGACTCAAACTTCCGTTTGAAGAAATGTGATGCGAGATTTGCATGCATGCCTAGCATGCATACATCTGCCTGAAATATTCTCAATCTTGAGTGGAACTTCTATTTTTCTGTTAATCACCTGAAATTCGTGATTTTTCAAATAAGTTAAATTCTTGACAGTTTTGTTGTTTCAGTGAGGTCAATCATGCGATCTATTCTGCATTTGAACCGCAAAAAACCTCTGGCACTGGCAACCTGAATAGGAGATCTTCTTTCTAGATAGGAGATATAACTCTAATTCCAAGAATGGTAAAATAGGCATCTACTATTTATTGGTTCACCCTATAACAATGCATCCTACTTTCTGAAATTTTTTAACTACCTTTAATCGATCATTTCAATCCTAAGTATTATTTCTCGCCATACAAGCTCGGGTTCTAGCCTCGTCTCGGCTGTGCCTGCAAATTGACCCTAGTTGCTAACGTATGGATTAATGCCGTTGAATCAGGCAAAATTGTCATGCTTTCAGACTAGGGGTCGGTACCATTTCTGTTTTTAACTAAAACAGAAGCGTTGAAAACGGCATTTAAAAACCGGAACAGAAACAGAGAAAAAAACATCCGTCTTATTAAATGATAGTTTTGTTTTTTCCAGTTTTCTTAGGTTTAAGAGAGTAAAACGAACATTTGCTACCAAAGTTTAATAAAAAGCCCAATCCAGGTTGCAGCGGTAGCTAGCAACCTAGTAAGAGACGACCACGTCCCATAGTAAAAAATAAAATAGCCAATAACTCCTAAAACTAGAGTTAGATCAAAAAAAGAAGTACACTATTAGCACCGCCTAGTCCAATACCCCTATATCGGAAACTAGCTGCTGCAACCACGATATTCTGCGTCGACGGCATCTTTTTTTTCTCCCCCCCCCCGCAGATATCTGGGCACTGGAACACCGTAGAGAGCTGTTTCATCATTCATTTTAAAGGAAATTCCTAAATGTCGTGCCTTTGGCAATTCAAAACAAAATAGTTTTTAAAATAGAATCAATTTTTTACGAAAAACTGCATTTTTCTATAGCGCTGTAGTAGCAAACGTTATTAACATCATATAGCATACAAAAATCAAAGTAGTATTTCTAACGTTGTAAAAAGTATGTAGATAAAGCTATGTAAAGTACATTAAAGAACGAACAATAGTCCATAGTAAGTGAAGTGTTATAAGGAACAATTAACTAGATGATGATGCAACATATACTTATCATTAGATAAGATAGTATAACACATATTTATTTTAATTATTTTCCTAAAGAAATCATCATAGGTAAAAATTTCCCATACCGGGAATCAAACTCGGGCTAACGGGGTAACCGCTAGACCATATAGAATATATTAAAATATCTGATTAATGAAGTTTATGTTAAAGAACAGATTATAGCCAATAGTATTGCACAAATTATAAATCGCAATTATGTTAGGTTCATTGGTATCATGACTGCAGAGATAGCTCAAACCTAGTAAAGAACAAACCATGGCACATATTGGTTTTAGTTAACTGCCTCATTCTCTGAGGTTTGTCGCTTATTATTCCAAATAAGAAAAAGCCATAGGCTTTTTCCTGTTAGTAATTTTCGTTGAAAAAATATTTCTCGTCAAGTATTTTGTATAAAGAAACATTTTATATCTAAAGCCTTCACAACAGTCTGTTCAGCAGCTTCTTAAGCTTTCTCTGCAATTGAATGAATAGCCTAGTAATTCTTACATGGCACACAGACATAGATTTGGTTAGTTATGTGCAGAATAATTTTCACAATTATGCAATGCATTTATTATGAACTAGCGTTATTATGAACTAGCGTATAGTAGCGTTTACATATGATGAAGTTAATGTTATTAGAAATTAAGAAACATTTGAAATGAAATTAAGTTATTAGAAATACGATGATGTTCACAACCCTTGAATGTTTGAGATCTTAAAAGAAACATCTGAGATCTTAAAAGATGCTTTCAGTAGTTGCTCCCGAAAACTCCCGTTTGGTACATCGTCTGTAATAAAAAATAAAGTACCAGTATCAAAAAGGCTGCCATCTAACTAAAATTTCCTTTGTGTAATTTGCCATAGATAACAGTAAATACTTGAACACTCCTATGCTAGTTGAAACACATTGGACAACTAAAAACAACAGTATTTACTACGGCATTTACTACGGCATTCACAGCTTTCACTTTAAAGTAAATGGTATGCATGAAATATTATCAAAACAATACCATTTATCTTTGATTACCTTACTTTTTTCAAATTTACTAATCCTGACACTTTGAAACCTCTTTCACAGCACTAATCCTTGTAACCTACAATTTCATATTTACGCCTGAAATTAGAAGGATAAATGATTTTGCTTTGACGATAACAAAACAACGTGCGCTGAAACACCTTCTAGGAAAAACAAAAGGCTCTTAAAAATTGTGAACTATATGTGAACACTTTTTGTTTTGATAATACTTTAGATAGATTAAAACCGACTGCGAACTTTTGAACTGCATAAATCCTAAATTGCAATTATTTGTTCGAGATAAATTGAAACCACTTTATTTTAGGCCCATTATCCACCGGAGCTGATAGATAGCTTAAGATGGCTACCACTTGCGTCCCTGGTAGCATTTTTCATGTTCTATGGTCTTGGATATAATGGAATTCCCTTTATCATTCTTGGAGAGCTATTTCCCCTTAGGTACAGAGCAATATGTAGTTCCATCAGTGGTGGAGTAAACAGGTTATTTGCATTTATTGTTGTAATAACGTTTCCACTCATGCAGGACACTCTTGGAACATACGGTTGTTTTTGGTTTTACAGTGGATGTTGCTGTCTGAGTGCATTTTGTGTTTTTTTCTTGTTGCCAGAAACTAAAGGGAAGTCACTGGAAGATATAGAAAAGCTCTTTGGCGCAGGCATTGCAATTGAAACAGTATCAACGCTTTTGAAGCCAGTGAAGGTATCAACTCAAAATCGCAATTAGTTCACAATGTTTAGGACTTATTTGCATTTGCATTATCTACGGGGCTTTGAAGTTTCCCTGAATTTATACGCCACCTTAGAATTATAACGTATTGCTTGGTGGTTAGACATCATTAGCGTGGCTGTCAAAAATCAAAGGACATTATGCATTTTCAATCCTTTGACTTGGGTATTGGTAATTATAATGTAACTGAGTTAGAACTGGTATATTATTAATGGATAATTGTAGATATGGTAGATATGCAACTAAAATTACTCAAACCTTACTTTTTACACCTTTTCATTTCGGATGGCCTAGTGGTTTGAAAAATTTTCTACCAGAGTGCTGTCTTATTGTGTGTGTTTTTTTCTTCAAAGTTTCACGAATAAATCGAATTATGAATGAAAGAACTCAACAAGTACTAATCTTATTTCTATATTTACCCTTTTTTTTCATACTCATTTCATGGTGACAGGAAATTACCTAAATAAAGTGTGTAATAGCCTAAGTTTTTTCATTTGTTTCTGAAGAAACGTTTTTCCAGGGGGTTTTGTTATGATTGTAGATGGTCAATTTGTAACAATAGAATAGCAAATTCACAGCATTCACGTCTTTTACTTTTCATTTTTATCTGGTTGTGATAGTTTGCTCTGATTTACATAAAAGAAAGGTTTACCTAACAGTCTACTCCTGCAGCCAACAAAGAAACTTAGAACATTACTGTCAACACCTTCAACTTGCAATAGTGTAAAACCACTCATTTTTAATAATAGAAGGTTTTTTCGAACTTAAATCAACGCAAGGTAGTCAAATGTCAATTTGGAACTCAGATATTAACTCTCCATCAGGTTATTTATAAACGAACTCAAGGTCAGAGTAAAAGTGTCAACGCCAAAAATCAAACTACAATGATGACTGTATCCGCCTAAAATGCATTCCGTCTAAAAAACAATTAACTACTTTAAGAAACTACGCCCATCAAAAGTGCATTATAAGTACTCAAAAGAGCACTTTGGATTGATACGGTACACTGGTTCCTGGGGAAGCACGCAAATGGCACAGGGATTCCTATGGCCACATGGGAATTACTTATAAGCTTTCTACTCCCAAGATAATGCACCTACCATTTTAAATACTTGGATGTTACAAATGCATTATTCATCCTTTTTTATTTGATTCATTCTTTCGTCGTAGGTTTTTGAATTCTTTTTTTATGTTTTGACTCAATAAATTTCCATCCAATCATTAGTTGATTGTTTGAATTAGTGCCTAATAATCCTTATTATTTTGGTAAGCGAGTCTATATTTATTTTATTTTGTTGTTACCTTAAAGAGTGGGTTGAGTAAAAGTGACGTGAACATGGCTTATTCTTTTCTAGGACTTGATAACTAGGCTAATTTGAACTTGCTACTCTTTTTTAGGACCTTCTGTGTGTGTGATATATATGCACTCTCTTTAAGCGAGCAATAATTGCCTATATTTATATTTTCTCAAAAACATCTCGCTAAATAAACTTACATTTTCAATTGGCAGCTATTTCCCTCAAATCACGAAAGTAACTGGATTAAAAATTTTTAAATAACAAATTAACTAAGATATATTATTGCGACATAATTTTATGCAAAGCTTTTGATTCAGCTTTTCTTTTAGATTTTAAACTCGAAGTAATCCCTTGGACATTGTGCAATACTTAGTTTACGAATGGGGGCTCTTTTTTAAAATAATATCATAAATAGGGTCAATATTTTTATTACCAGTATCTCTATTAATTGATAAATCTGCAAAACTCTATTTTGACTTTCTCACAACTCTATTTTTTTTAAACAATGAAAAACTTTAGCGTAAAGAGCGAGGCGTTGAGGAGGGGACAGCCTCTTTCATATACGGAATAATTTCTGTTAGTTTTAAGTTTTAATGTCGCTCCTTACTTTCAGTTAAAAAAACTTGTTTTTTTTATTTAATCAACGTAAAAAAATGGGTTTGTGTTAACCTCGGAATTCTTATTATCTGATGTTTGATCTATTTTTAACAAAATGGCTATCTCGAAATTTTTACTGGAAGGGTTTGGGGAAAAAAGGGCGTGGGGGGGACTGATTACCCTTCGGTCTCTTTTGACTCTTTAAAAGTGAACTATAAATTTTTATTTTCAATAAAAAAAAACCTTTTAGAAGTTTATACGAGCATCCCTTCTATAAGAACCATATATATCCCCCGAGTACAACTTAAAACGCTTGTCCCTTGGGCGCTGTGTCGACCCCGGAGTTTTAATATCTGATGTTTGAACTACTTTTAACAAAATGGTCACCTCAAATTTTTACCGGATGGGTTTATCCATCCGATAAACCCAAAGGCGTTTTTCACTCTGAGAAAGTGAACTAGAACTTTTCTGAAGTTTATACGAGCATACCTTTCATGTGAACCATATACGGCCCCAGGACACAGCTTACAATACCTGCCTCCCGGTCCCTGGGGGGGTTGTGTCGAAACCGGAGTTTTGTTATCTGACCTTTGAACTATTTTTAAAAAATGGCTATCTCAATGCTTGTATCGGATGGGTTTGGGGGAAAGGTATGTGGGGAGGGCTGGTTGTCCTTGGATATCTTTTGACTCTTAAAAAGTGAACTAGAACTTCAATTTACAATCAAATGAGCCCTCTCTGAAGTTTATACGAGCATCCCTGTCATAAGAACCATATACACCCCCAGGACAACACTTACAACGCCTACTCCCGGGCCCTGGGGGGTTCTGTTGACACCGGAGTTTTTGTTATCTGATTTTTGAACAATTTTCAAAAACTTACTTTCTCAAAATTTGTAGCGGATGGGTTTTGGGAGAAAAGGTGTGGGAGGGGGCTAGTTGCCCTTAAATCTCTTGACTCTAAAATGTGAACTGGAGCTTTCAACTTCCAATCACATGAGACCTCTTTGAAGTTTATACGAGCATCCCTTCCATAAGAACCATATATGTCCCCAGGGCAAAACTTACAACGCCTGCCCCCGGGCCCTGGAGGGTTGTGTCAAAACCGGAGATTTTTTATATGATCCTTGAACTATATTTAACAAAATAGTTTTCTAAAAAAAATTTATCGGATGCATTTGGGAAAAAAGGGCGTAGGGGGAGGGTCTAGTTACCCTCCCGTATCTTTTGACGCTTAAAAAGTGAACTAGAACTTTCACTTTCCAATAAAATGAGCCCTCTCTGAGTTTTATAAGAGTATTTCTTCCATAAGAACCATATAAGACCCATGGTATAACTTATAACCCTTGCCCTGAAGACTTTGGGGGAGTGTCCTGGTCAAAGATATAATTTCCAGAACTTTGAACTACGTTGAAAAAAATAGCCATCTTAAAATTTTGATTAGATGTGTTTGGGGAAATAGTGGGCGTGGAAGGGATGTTAGTTGCCTTCCAATCACTTTCGACTATTAAAAAGGGCACTAGCCATTTAAATTTCAAATCGAATGAGCTCTTTTTGAAGTTTCTACGACACCGCTTTCAATAAAAACCTTATATGCCCCCAGGGCCTAACTTACAACCCTTGCCCTGAGGACTGCGGGGGGGGGGGGGTGTCATCCTCAAAGACCCAAGTTCCCGAATTTTTAACTAAGCTGAACAAAATAACTATCTGAACATATAAATCGGATGGGTTTGGGGGAAAGGTGGGCGTGAGGTGGGGGTTAGTTGTCATCCAATCGCTTTCGACTACTAAAAAGGGCACTAGCCCTTTGAATTTCCAATTGGATGATTCCTTTTTGAAGTTTCTACGACAAAGCTTTCTATAAAAGCCTTACATGCCTCCAGAGCATAACTTACAACCCGTGCCTTGAGGGCTGTGGGGGGACTGTCCTCCTTAAAAACATAAAATCTATCAGGAGATCAACTACGTAGAACAAAATGGCTATCGAAAAATTTTCATTGGATGTGTTTGGGAAAATAGTGGGCGTGAAAGGGGTGTTAGTTGCCTTCCAATCACTTTTGATCCTTAAAAAGGGTTCTAGAACTCTCGATTTCTAATCGAATGAGCCCCCTTTGAAGTTTATACGACGACCCCTTCCATTTGAAGTGCCTCTGGGGAAAAAAAATAATAAATAAGACTAACTGAGATAAATGAAAACACTTGAACAAGGTCTAGACCTTACTTATCCATCCCATCACCTAGGACAAAACACTACATCCAACCCAGTAGTCTGAAAATCAAGCTCAAAATAGAGCAAAATCAGCATTAATAAGTGTAAATCATTGTCCCAAAACCAAGCCATAGCACCTTAAGTTTACAAAATTTAGTATTCCCAAAGTAGTCACCACATATCAGGGCTCCTCAGAGGAAAACTGTTTTATTATTATTTTTCCCCCAGAGGCCATTCATATGGAAGGAGTCGTCGTAGAAACTTCAAAAGGGGCTCATTCAATTGGAAATTGAGAGTTCTAGTGCCCTTTTTAAGGTTCAAAAGTGATTGGAAGGCACCTAACACGCATTCCACGCCCACCAGTTCCCCAAACACATCCAATCAAAATTTTGAGATAGCCATTTTGTTCAGCGTAATTGATTTCCACATAGAAAATATGTTTTTGAGGAGGACACACCCCACAGCCCTCAGGGCAAGGGTTCTAAGTTATGCCTAGGGGGCATATAAGGTTCTTATAGAAAGCGTTGTCGTATAAACTTCAGAAAGGGCTCATTCGATTGGAAATTTAAATGGCTAGTTCCCTTTTTAATAGTCGAAAGTGATTGGAAGGCAACTAACTCCCCTTCCACGCCCACCATTTCCCGAAATATATGCACCATTTCCCGATCTATATGCTTCTTATGCCATATATACCATATATGGTATATATGGTTCTCATGGAAGGAATGCTTGTATAAACGTCAGAGGGGGCTCATTTGATTGGAAATTGAAGGTTTTAGCTCACTTTTTAAGTGTCAAAAGATATCGGAGGGTAACCAGCTTCCCCCCTCACAAACCCTTTTTTTCCTAAATGCTGATTAAAACTTTAAGATAGCTATTTTGTTAAAAATAGTTCAAAGATAATATAACAAAAATCCCGTTGTCGACAAAAACCCCCAGGGCCCGGGGGCTGGCGTTTTAAGTTATGCCCTGGGGGCATATATGGGTCTTATGGAATGAATGCTCGTATTGACTTCAAAGAAGACTCATTTGATTGGAAATTGGAAGTTCTAGTTCACTTTTTAAGAGTCAAAAGAGATTGGAGGGCAACTTGGAGGGCAACTAGCCCCCCCCACGCCCCTTTTTCTCTAAAGCATCGAATAAAAATTCTGAGATAGCCATTAAGTTTAAATTTATTCAAAAGTCAAAGTGTCGTCACAACCTCCCAAGGCCCGGGGGCAGACGTTGTAAGTTGTGCCCTGGGGCATATATGGTTCTTATGAAAGGAATGCTCGTATAAACTTCAGAGAGGCCTCATTTGATTGGAAATTGAAAGTTCAAGTTCACCTTTTAATAGTCAAAAGAGATTCTAGGACAGCTAGCCCCCCCCCTCCTCCACGCCTTCTTTTTCCAAACCCATTTCATGAAAATTTTGAGATGAACATTTTGTTGAAAATAGTTAAAAGGTCGGATAAGAAAAACTCCGGTGTAAATAAAACCCCCCACGGCCCAGGGGAAGGCGTTCTAGGCTATGCCCTAAGGGCATGTATGGTTCTTATGAAAGAGATGCTCGTATAAACTTCATAGAGGGCTCATTTGATTGGAAATTGAAAGTTCTAGTTAACTTTTTTAAGAGTCAAGTGAGTTAAGGGTAACTAGCCCCTCCACGCCCTTTTTTCCCTGAACCCATCCGCTACAAATTTTGAGATAGCCAGTTTTTGGAAATTGTTCAAAAATTAGATAACAAAAACTCCCCCCAGGGCCCGAGGGACAGGCGTTGTAAGTGCTGTCCTGGGGGTTTATTTGTTTCTTATGAAAGGGATGCTCGTATGAAGTTCATAGAAGGCTCATTTGATTGGAAATTGAAAGTTCTAGTTCAACTTCAATAGTCAAAAGATATCCGAGGACAACTAACTCCCCCCTCCAAACAAATACTTTTTCCCCAAGTCCATTCGATGAAATTTTTATAATCGCCATTTCATTAAAAATAGTTCAAAGGCCAGATAAGAAAAACTCCTGTGTCGACGAAACCCCCCAGGACCTTGAGGCAGGGGCTTTGAGTAATGCTCTAGGGGCATATATAGTTCTTATGGAAGGGATGTTCGTATAAACTTTGGAGAGGGCTTATTTTGTTGGAAATTGAAAGTTCTTGTTCACTTTTTAAGAGTCAAAATAGATCGGAGGGCAACTATCCACCCCCCTCCACGTTTTAAATGGATCAGATAAAAATTTTAAGATAGACAATTTGTTAAAAATAGTACAAATTTCAGATAATAAGAACTCCGGTGTCGACAGAGCCCCCAAGGCCCGGGGGTACGTGTTGAAAGTTATGCCCTGGGGGCATATATGGTTGTTATGGAAGGGATACTCGTATAAACTTCATAGAGGGCTCATTTGATTGGAAACTGAAATTTGTAATTCACTTTGCAAGAGTCAAAAGTGATCGGAGGGCAACTAGCCTCCCTAGCCCTTTTTCCCAAAATACATCTGATAAAAAATTTGCGATAGCCATTTTGTTAAAAATATTTCAAAGATCATATAACAAAAACTCGTTTACGTATGGCCATTTTGCTGACAATAGTTCAAAGGTCAGATACGAAAAATTCCTGTGTAGACGAAACCTCCCCAGAGCCCGGGGCAGGCGTTGTAAGTATTGCTCTGAGGGCATATATGGTTCTTATGGAAGGTATGGTCGTATAAACTTCGGAGAGGGCTCATATGATTGGCTATTGAAAGCTCTCGTTCACTTTTTAAGAGTCAAAAGAGATCGGAGGCCAACTAGCCCTCCTCTCCATGCCTCATTTTCCTCAAATCCATCCGATAAGAACTTTGAGAGAGCCATTTTTTCAAAATAGTTCAAAGGTCAGATAACAAAAACTCCGGTGTCGACACAACACCTCAGGGCCCGGGGCAAGCATTGTGAGTTATTTCCTGGGGCCGTATGTGGTTCTTATAAAAGGGATGCTCGTATAAACTTCACAGAGGGTTCATTTAGATGGAAATTATAAGCTGTAGTTCATTTTCTCAGAGTGAAAAAAGATCGGAGGGCAACTAGCCTATCCCGCCCTCCAAACTTTTGGGTTTATCGGATGGATAAACCCAACCGATAAAAATTTGAGGTGACCATTTTGTTAAAAATAGTTCAACCATCATATATTAAAATTCAGGGGTCGACACAACCCCCCAAGGCCCAGGGACAGGCGTTGTAAGTTACACTACAGAAATAGAAATAGAAAGAAAGTTCTAGTTCATTTTTAAAGAGTCAAAAGAGACCGAAGTTTATTTAGCCCCCTCCCCTCCCCCACGTCCTTTTTCCCCAAACCCATCTGATAAAAATTTTGAGACTGCAAATTCTGTAAAAATAGTTCAAACATCAGATAATAAAAATTCCGAGGTTGACACAAACCCATTTTTTCCTTTGATATTGTTACTTTGATACCAGTTTTCATACTTTGATGAACATTTGATTTTTTTTTAAGTTTGATTTTGAAATAAAGAATTTTTATAAACTTGAAACCTTTGCAATCAAAAACGAACAAAAATTAATTAAAAAAACTTTCCGACAAATAATTTTTTCAAAGAAAAGTAAAGGTCATTCTAAACTTAAGGCTCAGCAGATACAAATACCTGTTAAAATTCAAACTCAATTGACCAGAAATTACTATTAAAGAAAAAATGAAACCCAAAACGAACAGAAACTAAATAAACAATCATAGCAAAAAACATACAACAAGTAATAATATAAACGAATAAATAGATATTAAAGTGAGTAATGCTTAGATTAAATATGAAAATCAAGGTTAAAAGAAAAATAAAATTTCCTATTAAAGCACAAATAAAACTTAAAACGAACAGAACATAACTAAACAATCAATGCAAACAAACATACAATAGATATTAATGCAAATTAATTAAAAAAAACCTTTTTCCACAAAATAAATTTTTCAAAGAAAAGTAAAGAACTCCATTAAAAAAAATGAGCAAAAATAAAATAAAACAAATCTACCAAGCGTGAAACTACCACAAATCAGCATCAATAAATAAATGAAACCTAAAACCAACAGAAATTACAATAAATTACCGAGTCAAACTCAGAACGAGCCGAAATTAACATAAGTTGGGGCAAAACCCCTACTCCTTCCCAAGGCCAGAACAAAATTTGCACTTTTCTAAAACAATATAAATGTTTTTACTTTTATAACTTTAATAAACCAAATAATATTAACATTTTGATTACTAAATATCAGTATATGTATATTAAGCTGACAATGCTTATTCATTTGTAGTTTTTCAGTAAAGTGCCAATTTTTACTGGCCTTTGGAAGGCATAGGGGTTTTGAGCCCAACTTGTGTTAATTTCTGCTCGTTTTGAGTTTGACTCGGTTATTTATTGTAATTTCTGTTTGTTTTGGGTTTCGTTTATTTGTCGATGCTGATTTGCGACAGTTTCACGCTTGGTAGACTATTTGATTTTATTTTTGCTCGTTTTTTGTTTAATGGGATTCTTCACTTTTCTTTGAAAAACTTATTTTGTGGAAACAGTTTTTTTTTTATTAATTTCTGTTCGTTTTAAATAAAATAATGCTTTAAATCTTTTCTTTTTTTAAGACTCTATAGTTTGGCCTTCTATTTGTATGCTGGAGAAAAATTTTCAGCAATTTTTAATAACATACAAACTTTCAAAAATCTGGACACAAATAGTAATGTTTAATTTAGTTTCATACGTCCTCTAGTTGACCTGAAATGGAAAACTTGATACCGTTTGCAAAAAAATCTGTTTACTTTTTTTGATAGCTTGGATACACTTACGCTATTTTGATTTGGTTAAATTTTAAGAGCAGAAGTAGCCGCGAAATTCTGAACATAATACCCTCAGTCGTTCTTGGGATACTGCTGAGATGCCTTATTGGGAACTAGCATTAACACAGTGCATTTTAATTTAATCTTAAGGCAACATTTAGTTTTTAAACATAACGGGCTAATGGGAGGGTGGGTGTGGGAGAGGGATTAGTTGCCCTCCAATCACTTTCGACTATTAAGAAGGGCATCAGCCCTTTCTATTTTCAATCGAATGAGCCCTTTTTGAAGTGCCCACGATAACTCCCTCGATAAGAAGTGCCCAGGTCTAAACAACAACAACAACAAAAATAATACATTACACCCACAAAAAACCCCTATGTGCTTTGAGACACAGATACAGGCAAACAGACGGTCAGACACACAGGCACAGAGAAAAGAGAACCACACCCACAAACACACAAAGACAGACACAGAGACAGGCAAACAGACGGTCAGATACACAAGCACACAAAGAGAGTGGAACAGACACACGCACACACAAATACACACACAAACACACACAGAGACATACAGAGAGAGAAACACACGCACACACACAGACACAGGCGAACAAACACACAAGATACCAATAAAACCAGAATATTAAGCAAGGTTACGTTAACTGACCTTAAGTTAGGTTCGTTTTAGTTCAGTAAGCGTAGCGCATTCTAAGCGTGGTGCGTCACGCTAAGTCAACTGAAATGAACCTAGTTTGAAAGCAGTTAGTCTAATGTAACCTAACAGTTAGAAATCACTTATGCTGCCATATGGAGTGTGTAGAATGCGCTACGCTTACTGAACTAAATGAACCTAAATTAAGGTCAGTTAACGTAAACTAGATTAAAAAACAGTTTTATTGGTATTAAGTGTGTCTGTTCATCTTCTATGTGTGTTTGTGTGTGTGTGTCTGTATCTCTCTCTCTCTCTCTCTCTCTCTCTCTCTCTCTCTCTCTCTCTCTCTCTCTCTCTCTCTCTCTCTCTTTCTCTTTCTCTTTCTCTCTCTCTTTCTCTCTCTCTGAAAACGGTTAAATGATGATGATGGGTGCCACAGAGTACCATTGGGGGCTGAAAATGCTTTAGGAATGATAATATGTGCCACAGGATGCCACGGTGGATACAAAATCAATAACACTTGCTGGTTGCTAGGGCTCAGTGACTAGATCTGGAAGCTAGGGTTTTGCATATGTAAACAATAATACACCCTAAGCTATTGCGACGGACAAAAACCTTTAATGACGGATTGTAAAGGTTCCCTGAATCAACACACGTCTTGCGTAAGCGGCTTGGAGATTGCATTAAGGAAACTTCTGAAGGAAAAAACCGGGTCGAAGAAAAAATCTTTATAATGTCTTGAAGAAAAAAAATGTCTCGAATAAAAAAAATATCTCGAAGAAAAAAAAATTGGAGAAAAAAAATATATTGAAGAAAGAAAAATGTCTCGAATAAAAACGTCAAGAAGAAAAAACATCTCGAAGAAAAAAATCTCTCGAAGAAAAAACAAAAACACGTGTGTTTAAATTGCATAGTAGACAATAATATCTCGTTAAATATCACTTAACACCCACGTTTGCGCACTACCACATCCTCAATAAATTTGAATAGGTAAGCAATAGCATCCCCTAAAGTATTACGAAACAATCAGGTTTGTTGACTCTCTTAACTCTTTTCTATCGCTATTTACTGGAACTAATTTTTTTTTTACTTTTCCACAAAAGACGTTTGTTAAAGAAAAGTAAACAGCTATATTAAACCAAAGACTAGCAGAGATAAAATCAAATAATTCTTTAAGCCTAAAACTACCATAATCAATAAACCAAATAAACCCCAAAAAAACAGCAATTCCCAACAAATAAGTAAGTTGAACTGAAAACCAACAGAATATACCAAAAAGAGCATCATAATGAGTCTACAGCCTTATTGATTGTTTTAAATAGATTTGGTAAAGTTTGAAGGTTTCAGGTTAGGTTTATCTGAATATCCTCTTTCAAAGTTGCACTTATGATCACTCTCTTACAAGGAGTTTAAAGACAACCATTTAGAAGAGACGTAGCTAGGGTTTCAGCAACCTGGGACAATGTCGGTATTCCCTTACCATCACTACTACCACATTATAAGCAAAAAAGCATTTTGGTTCCCCCTCGGAGGCTGCACCCGCGGACAGTCGTCCCCCTGTTTTATTAACCTCTGTGAGTTCTTTTTAAATCAACACATTGTACTGATCTAGAGTAAGCCTAAATCACATATTTTGTTGTCTCCATTTTAATCAAAACTTCATCTTTTTTTACAGTTTCGATTTGTATTGATAAGGATCGCTCTTCACTTACAGTTTATCATAGCAAATTGATTGATTTAAGGCTCTCTCAAATGTAAGGGTGAACACTAATCCATCCCTCATCCTCCGTCGCTTACACTCAAGTTTTATATTCATATAACATTGCTTCGAGAATGATAATCATCCCTGAAAAAATTCACTCCTTCAAATATTCTTTAATAGGGGAGGGGTCTAAAGTACCAAAAGTGAGTTTTAGGGTTATCAATTCCATGGTTTTTAAGGTTGATTCTTTGAAAAAATATGTTTTCATAAGGATGCTATTATGGACGCCAAAAGTGGGTCGAAGGGTTAATTGCCCCAGGAAACTAGAAGACATTAATTAATGTACATGAGTAGAACCCAATAAAATTTCAATAAAAATACAGCTCCTGGCAGCCTAGCACTCCCTCCAAGAAACTCTCTAGTTGCACCCATAACCCCCCCCCCCCCCAATACAATATGTCTGGGATTAGTTTATAACCGAATTTTGGATGAGAATTGATGTTAAGAATACTAAGTCGCTTAAATTAGGAACAAATGAGAGTTAAAACGTGATGTTAGGTAATAAGAAAATCAAACAAGTGGATAGTTTCTTTCATCAAACAGATCGTGGTAACGAACTGTAAGTAAGGAGCGACCCGGCTCAATAGTTACCGAAACTAAAAAAAAAACAGAATTTTGATACTAATAGATACATCAGAAGAATCAGATTTTTATGCTGATTTCAAACATATAAGTTTCATCAAGTTTAGTCTTACCCATCAAAATTTACGCGGCTGAGAAAATTTACCTTATTTTCGAAAAAAAGGGAAAACAGCTCCTAAAAGTCATAGAACTCTAATGAAAATCACACCATAAGATTTATCGTATCAGAGAACCCTACTATAGAAGTTTCAAGCTCCTATTTACATAAATGCGGAATTCTGTATTTTTTACCAGAAGAAAGATCATGGATGCGTGTTTATTTGTTTTTGTTTTTTTTTATTTTCCCAGGGGTGATCGTATCGATCCAGTAGTCCTAGAATATCGTTAGAGGGCTCATCCGAACGGAAATTACAAGTTCTAGTGCCCTTTTTAAGTGACCAAAAAAGTTGGAGGGCACTCAGCCCCCTTCCACGCTCATTTGTTTCCCGAAGTCACCCAATCAAAATTTTCAGATATCCATTTTGTTCAGCATAGTCAAAAATCTAATTAATATGTCTTTTAGGGTGCCTTAATCCCCCACAGTTCCCGGGGGAAGGGCTGCAAGTTATAAACTTTGCCCATTGTTTGCATATAGTATTGGTTATTGGGAAGTATACAAGTGTTTTCAGGAGGAATTATTTTCTAGTGGGGGTTCGGGGTCGGAGTAGGGGTTACGGGGGAGGATCTTTCCATGGAGGACATTTCCTTGGGGGATGGAGCATATTTCCCAGCATTATTTAAAAAACGATCAGAAATTAAATAAAAAAAAAACAAGTTTTTTTCAACTGAAAATAAGGAGCAACATTA
>JAQQPU010011637.1:0-14873 GCA_029168905.1 Artemia sp. Kazakhstan ARC1039
AGTAGTAGTAGTAGTAGTAGTAGTAGTAGTAGTAGTAGTAGTAGTAGTAATAGTATTAGCAGTACGTAGTAGTAGAATCTAACATGTAGTAACAGTAGTAAGTACCAGTGGCAGTGTCAACATGCACATGAGAGTGCTCATGTTGCCTTTTCGTGAATCGATCATCCCTCTCATCGTTCCCTGAAAGTTCCAGCTTAATACCTTAAGCCAGTCCTGAGCTAAGCCCTTTGAAATTTTCACCTTCATACACTTAGTTGCAGTAAGAGTCGTAACAGTTGCAGTAGGAGCAGTAGTAGTATTAGGAGTTGTAGCATAAGTATTAGTAGCAGTAGCTGTATGCATGTATTACCTTTTTTCAGGTGAACACCTACCCCTCCCCCCCCCCCGATCATTTCCAGGAAGTTTTTCTAAATACTTTAAGCCGTTCTTAAAATATTGCTGATATGCTCATTTTACAATCGGTGTGCACATAGTGTGTTTTGACTTAGTTGAACTTCTCCCTCAAGATTTCTTGAAATTTTCACCTTCATGTCCTAAGCCTTGGCAGTATTCGTAACAGAAATAGCAGTTGTAGCGTATTTGTTGTAGTGGTGGTGGTAGTAGTAGTAGTAGCAATAGTAGAATTATTAATATTAGTAATAGCAGTTATAGTAGTTGTAGTAGCAGTAGTAGCTTGCATATATTTGCTACTGGTCAATTGATCATCCCCCTCGTCATTCTCTGAAAGTTCCAACTTAGTGCTCTAAGTCATTCCTGAGAAATACTCTTTTGACAACCAACATACACATAATGTGTTTTGATTTTGTCCAACACTCTCGTCAACAATCACTGAAAAAATTCCCGTGAATGGCCTTGACCTTTTTGGACATAATAGGTCAAATATCGGTGAATTGTATAATTTACAGCCATTGCCATAAGGACTGTGGGAGGGGATTTTCATTTCCAGAGACATGGTTATTGAAACTTTTGACTGTGCTAATCAAGATGGCTATTTTGATTGGATTTTGAATTTAAATTTTGATTGGAGGTCTTTTATGAGAAAAAATCCGTTGAGGAGGGGGGGGGTCGATCATCGCCCTCATAATTCCCAGTAAGTTCGGGGAATTAGGATTCTTCATATCCCAAGCCCTAGTAGCAGTTGCGATAGCAATAGCAGTTGTAGTGCAGTTGTAGTAGTAATGGTGGTAGGAACAGTAGTAGTAGTAGTAGTAGTAGTAATAGTAGTAGTAGTAGTAGTAGTAGTAGTATTAATAGTAGTTGTAGCAGTAAGAGTGGTAGTAGCAGTTGTAGGTTGCACGGTCATACTATCTTTTGGTCAGTTGATCATCTCTCTCGTCATTCTCTGAAAGTTCTAACTTAATGCTCTAAGTCATTCCTGCGAAACACTCTTCTGACAACCAGCATGCACATAGTGTGTTTTGATCAAGTCCAACACTCCCGTCAACAATATCTGAAAAATTCCTGTGAATGGCTTTGACTTTTTTGGACATAAAAGGTCAAACATGCCCTCCTTTCCCGATTACAAATACTATATGTAAACTGTAGGTGAATTGTATAACTTACAGCCATTGCCCCAAGGACTGTGGGGGGGGGTTGTCATTTCCAGTGGCATAGCTATCGAATCTTTTGACTATGTTGATCAAGATGGCTATTTTGATCGGAATTTTGAATTAAATTTTGATTGAAAGTCTTTTGTGAAAAAGGTGTGTGGGAGGGAGCTGGTTGCCCTCCAATTACTTTTTGACTCTAAGATATAGCTCTAGAAAGTTTAATTCCAATCGAAAGGAGCCCCCTCTGAAGTTTCTACGACAAATCCTTCCGTATGAAGTGCCTTGGTGAAAGAAAAATACGTTTTCCTCACTTTGCTCTTAACTTAGGCAGCGCTGTTGCGCTGAATATGATTATGAGTTTCGTCCTATATTCAGATAGATTGTATTTTTATATTAACCGATAGATTTTCATTTTCAATAAGGAAAAGTTACTGTGTGAAACTCGAGAATTTTTTGGACTTTACAGACTTACCCCCTACTTGACTTTATTTTTATCTTATATGGTTCATTCGCTGTTGTAACAGAAATGTGATGGAAGTTCTGTTTATTTTCTTTTGTCGTCGTTTCTATCCGTAAGTTTGTTTCATTTCAGTTTGCTATGGTTTACAATAATTCAAGAGTAAAATAAATTTTAGGCTTTATAAAATTATTTAACAAAAGATACTATGAATTCTTCCAATGCCAAGTATTATGATAGCAAACTATTTATTAGCTCTATAGTCTTCGAAATAAACCATTTGAGGATGTTAAAAACTTGTTTTTCATATTTCCAAATTTTAACAATAACAAAAAGTAAAGAAAAATAGCAGTTAAAGGATTTTTTTAGCTGTTTTGTATTTTGTTTAGAAAAAGATAGTAATAAATGTACAGCTACATGAATGTTTCAAAACCTCTCTTACCAAGTAAACTTTCACATTCCATGGGGTTGTAGTGGCAGCGTGTTGATAGAAGATTTGTCTGATGCAACTATGAAAAAATTTGCAACAATGCTTCCATTCCACTAATGTTGGAATAAGTATTTAAGTGCAAAAAAAAGAGTAGAATTATAGTAGGACACAATCCGGAAGTAAGTATGTAATCGTGCGTACTATTTGAACAGGAATATTAACAAAATTGATTCTTACACTATATTACCAGTGTTTCCACTTCTCAAAGCTCACCAACGCCTCTATACGTGAAAAGACAAAGCAGACGCTGGTGATCGATAGAATTGCGACTAACCGATGGCGATACTGGGGTCACATGGTGCGGAAGGATGAGGGCCACCTACCCCACGATGTGTGGTGTTGGGCTCCTTCTGGCATCAGCAGACGTGGGCGATAGACTCAGAAGACAACACTGGGAAAACGCCTTGAGAAGGATGCTGCGCGTTTGAGATCGTCCCTCGAAAAACTTTAGTGAAAAGCACAAGAGAGATCGTCATGGAGAGGCACCGTTGTCGCTTTATGCACCATCCGGCGTGGGAAGACCTTAGTCTAAGGTATGTAAGTTCCACTTAAAATTTTCTCAATCCCTAAAAGGCTGATGGAAAATCCCTAGAAATACCTATTTTCAATACCAGTATCTCAAAAAAAATTCTCCATTTTCTGACATCTTTCCAAGTTAAAAGTAAAGCCTTATTAGGCTGACTTTTAATAGCATATGTTCAAGACGACCTATTTTGCAACTCAAGACCTTTTACTTGTACCAAAATATCTTCTTTTGTCGTCTAAAACAATGCTTTGTATTTATCGACTAGCCAAGTTCACTTTAGATTTATAGATTCCGGGTCCAGGTCTCATATTCCGAACCATATGAATATATTTTATTTATTTGTTTTTCTTTCTCATTAGTTTTTCCTTCTCTACTACTGCTTTTGCAGCAGCCTCGTTTTAAATTAAATTGGTACGAAGGATAGGCATGAATGATATCCAACCGGTTACTTTTCAAGCATTATTTTTGTTTTGTCTTTTTTATACTGAGTTGTTAATTTGAAGCAGAGGGTAGTAGCAAAAATGAATCACTTAAAGCTTGATTTAATGACAGCGCCTGCATTTTGATCTTTTGAATTATTCGATTTTGACTAGTGTAGACTTCTACCTGCCACCCAGTTTTCCAGAAAATCCCGAATGTAAACGCACTTTAAACTGTATTCAGAAAAATTTAATGATAATTACCAAATAATAAGATTTAAGATAAAACACCAACTAGTAAGATTAATACCCCGAGTCATCGTTGTCGTCGCCATCCCCATCGTCTTTCCCAATGCCTAAAAAAGTGACACATTTGGGCGCAGTCGTATCATATTTCACGGACTTCAATGTTTTCATTAAATTCTCTGTGAACGTAAGGTATCCTTTACGCTTCATCCCATACTTAACAGAAATCGTCGCAGCCAAAGTTACGTTTTTGATTCCATTCTTCTTTTCATTTTTTACTGTTTTCAGGACGTTAAAGAGTCTTTCCAAAACGACATTTGAGCAGGTAAGTCCAAAAATAAGCAGAATGACATGAAGAATGCTAGTGAACTTTAGCACTCCACTTGGCGTCTTGATGGACGCCACCCAGTTTCAAAAATCAATCGGGTTTCCGCCACTGAGAAAAGTGTCGTCTCGACTAAACAGCATCAATGCCCGCCACACTTTTTCAGCCAGCCCAAATTCCCACGAGGGGTGCCCAAACTTCTGGCAAAAATGCCGCAAAGATAGAACATCACCATCCGATTCGACTTTTGGGTCTTCAATCCCTACAAAGTTTTAAGTGTCGTCATCAAATGGAAATCGGTCGACTAGCTGGGACACAGCTTCAATATAAAATTTCTGGGCAATCTCCTTGATGCTCTTGCATTTCTCCGTGAACTTTGTACCTATTCCTTGTAAGGAAAACAGACGGGTGGTCGCCTAAAGTCCCAGGTAAACCTTAGAGGTGGGTAGGAATAACTCTTCTCTTTTAAGGTCCACTGACTGAACACGCTCAATTTGTTTCACATAATCTTTTACCATGAAGTCCTGACAAAGGCTCTTCACAACTTCTAGCACTTATTTTTTAAGCACGTAAAATCGTAAATATGCATAGGTGCTTCTATTTGTATTTGTCTATCACGTCGGTCCTTCCACGTTGGTTATTTTGTTTCAAATTTCGCGGGCCTATCCAAGTCAGACAAAAGCAAAAACGTTTGTCAATCACTTTTGCCGAAATCCCACCGTTGTATATGTGGGAAATCCAAATTTAAAGTAGAAATAAAGTACTACAGCAGGTCTAAAAACATTAGAGGAGAAACATTCAAAATAATGTAGTATACTCTAAAATATATTAAAAATGGATGCAATGATTCGCAAAGAAAAAGGGTTGACTATACGTAAAATTAAAATCGGTTTTTTGGAACCCGAGCGAGGATCCTTTGGATCTTAAAACAGGGCAGCAGGTGGCTGATTTGGTACCCATGAATAATATAAATTGGTGGAAATAAATCTTTGCTGATAAATAAATCTTTACCTTCACAAAACCCCCCAACCAAAAAAACAAAATTTTAAATCGTAAAAGGTATAACTTATTTTGATGTGAGTTTTATAAAGCTGTTCTAACTGAAGAAAAACACAGATGGAAAAATTCGCAGAGGTTTGCTCTTTAATATCCAATTTAAAAACTGTCTAAAATAAAAATGCTTATGCTCAAAACCGTTTACCAGTAGCACAGGGAGATCCTTATGAACAAAAAGGTATTACCATGTTGTCCCATATTTAGATGCCCTTGGGTACTATCCTAATTTTAGATGCCAAGGACCACAAGCCCGGATATCAAACAATGAGTTATAATGAGGACCTTAATTGTACATAATTGAAAAGAAAATAGTCTTTAGACGTAATTAAATTATTCTTTAAAGACTATTTGGCCAATTTCAGCACTTTAGATAAACTTGAAAATGCAGTCCCAAAGGTATAATTTTCCCTGACTTTTCTGAAAATTTCCCGCGAAAGCAAGTTGGTGCATTTAAATCCAATTAGTAATGAATATTATTTTTATTTTCTTTACCATTTTTCGTATGGTCAAAGAGTTATCTGAATCGTTTATGTATGGTCAAGACATAAACGGTGTGCTTGAATCATTCTTTTTCTTCCACGCCGGTTCCGGACGTGATTAATCCTACCATTAGTAAGAAGTTTTCCTTATTTGTTGCTATTCAAGACTTCATGCTTGGAAACTGTAACATAATGAACATTTGTGAAACTTTAACCATCTTTTTACTGTGATATCGCTGCATTTCAGAAAGCTTAATCTGTTTTAAAGCAATATTCAAACTTAAAACAAACAGAAACTGATCCGTACATGAGGGAGGGGAGTCTTGAAGTTCTTTAAAAAATGCTTCTCTTTTAGGTTCAACCACCCTTGTGTTTGAGCAGGCTTTTTTAAAGAATTAAATAAAAACAAGAAGATTTTTTAACTGAAAACCAAGAGCAACATTAAAACTTAAAACGAACAGAAATTTTTACGTATATGAAGGGGGTTGCCCCTTCCTCAGCAACTCGCTTTTACGCTAAAGTTCTTAGTACTTTTAATAAAGATTTTTTATTGTTATTATTAAACGATCCTCGTGTTTGAGGAGTCTTTCTTCAAGAATCGCGACAAAATCCAAAATTTTTTAAGTGAAATAACGTTTTTCTTTTAGATATGGGGACAATTTTCCACGGGTATTTTCTGCGGGAGGTGGTAATTATTGTTGGGAATTCTGTGAAGGGGGAGGAGGATTTGAAGGTGAAAACGAATTTAATTTATATGTATTTTTCTGACTCTTTAGATATGTAATCAAAACAGATCAATAAGGCAATTTCAATAAATGTAGGGTAAGGGACAACTTTATTCAGTCTGGAACTCTATTGTGGAAAGTATGACGTTTGAAAACAATCGATGTGCGTATTTATCCATCAAGTGCATTACCGAGCTGTTTCAATTTATGGACTCGATTCCAAGAGGAATTGTCAAGGAGGAAATTTTTGGGTTTAATTTTCTACGGCAGATGAATCCGCATAATGATTTTTTTTTAAATACTTTTAAATTTAAAAATATGATCATTGTTGATACTCAAAGAGGGATTTTTTGGTAGGAGAGAGTTTTCCGGGGGTAATTTTCTGTGGGGAAGTTTTAATGAAGGGTAAGTTTTTCGCAGGAAGTAATTCTCCATGGTGAATTTGCAGATGGTTATTTTCCTAGAATTTTCTTTCCCTTGAGATTGTAGCAACGCGTGAAGGCTAAAACTTTACACCCTATATATCAGAGAAGGCGGCTTACCAATCCTGTCAAGAGATAGTGAAAATTCCGTCTTCCCAAATGGATGTCCTTGACATGACCAAATATGACCTGTTGGGCCATTTCAGCATTACAATCCAGAATGACATATTTGTGAGAATGTCTAGGGAAAGAAAGAAACAAATTCATGCTTTTTTTTACGGAGCTAATATAGACTTTACGGAGGTAATATAAACTTAGAATGATCATCAAGGATGCATGAAAAATATAGGTACTCTCTTAGTAGTGGGGCAACACGTGAGAAGAGAAGTTTGGTTAATGCTAATGAAATAAAACAAAGTATGATAAAAATATAATAGTTTAAAAACAAATTTGGGCTATATATTTGCACATTAGGGGGTGGTGGTAAAGTATAGCATATATTAAATACGTAACCTAAGCCTAAGTACCCTTTTTTGCACCTTTAACGACAAAAACTAAGTTAAATCTTTTTCACAGAGTGAGCAATACCTCACTAGACAGCGGACACCTGTTTTTTAATGGTACGAGTATCTTTGACATTCTATATACGGTTCTTCTCGCATGTTCTCCGGCTACTAAAAGAGTACCAAAATGTATCTGCATGATTTTATTTTGATTGTTATTAATTTGTTATAAATATGTTCTCTTATTCATAATTAGAACTAGAGAATATCATTACTGTTTTTTTTTTTAAACTGCTACGTAGAAGGAAAAGACAACAGAGGAAAAAGTATGGAGAACATCAACAATTATTTTTTTGTCCTTTTATCTATAAAGAAAGTAAGCAACTCGGTCTTTTAGATGTCATGAAGTTTTCCATGACATATAAAGAATACCGGTGCTTCTCCGGGATGTTTCCATTTCATGTTGGGTATGGAATGCAAGTTTTCAGCTTAAAAATTACATAATTAAATTTTGCAAGTCAAGCAAATACGTAACAACGTGATATTTATACGATACCTTAGTTTGATGATTTTAACGCTAAAGTTAGCATTATGAGCTTTTAATGAAATAATCCTACCGTTATTGGTAAGATTTTGAATCATTATCAGGATGCATGACACTTCTTTAGAGGGTTTTACATCTTGCCTACAACAAAACGGCAGATCTAATAGTTTTACAAGTTTTTATAAGAATACATATTTGTTTTTTTCAAGGTACGACATAATCCATATCTCTCACCAATAATTACAGACATATTCCTGTACTGTGTCCCGTGTCAAAAGTCTTAAAAACGTTTTGAAAGAAAGAATCGTTATTTATACGCACAATATTAAATTTTTAGCAAAAAAAAAAATAAACTCCGGTTTAGATCAGATTATTCTACTGAACAGGCAGCTGCAGTCATTTTATTTAAAATCAATGTTTATTAGATAATTGTAATTATGTAGCATATATATTTTACGAAGCAAAGAAAGAATTTGATGCTTTAAATCATTCTATCTTGACGGACAAAAAAAAACATTGAATTCAGGAACTTGAGGAAAGGCGTTGGATCTAGCAAAATCTTACTTAAATGTGCGAAAAATAAGCAAGCAGAAAAAGAGTTTTAATTCTAATAAAGCAGTGAAACAAAAATAAATAAAAACAAATCAGCGCTTTGATTAAAAAATATTCCAAATATTTCGGCCCCATGCCCAGGAGCCTTTCTTAACGAGAAAAAAAAACAACGCAAAAAAACAAAAAAACGTTTGTTTTTTTAAATAACACACATAAAAAAAAGTACGACAACTAAACACACGAAGAAGAAAAAGAAAAAATATATAAATAAATGAATGAGAAACAACTCACATATTAAACAAACTTCCATCATTGGCGTTATAACACAAGAACAAAAGCGAATGTATAATGAAACCACGGATCACTCTCCTCTTAACATTCAGGGTATAAATGGGAATCTATTAAAAATGAACACTATATTTACTTGAGCGAACCAAAAAGCTCACCTAACCCCAGGTCCATCACCCCTAACTAAATCTCCCAGGTTAATCAACCAATCATGAATTATAAATTGAATGGATTTTTTTGTTTGCTAGTTTATCTGCAGTCTGTTGACTTTTCCCAGCTTTTAACTCATTCTGACCTTTGTTCGCAAGGTTATCATTTGTTTCAGGACAATTATGTAAATTAGTGCTGGTTGAATATTTTACCTGCTTTTTAATTAAACTACTGTAAATTGAATTTACCCTAAAATCTCTTCATCTCTATTGATACTAATACCCCCATACATAATCATTTTTGTTTCTATAATGTCTCTGAAACTTTGTAAAAGTCCTACAGACGTATCGACAATTTTGTCTAATCAAATAAAATACTGTGATAAGGAAAATTATATACGTGTTCTGCTACAGCTGACTCGAACGTTTCCGGTTTTTGATTATTTTTTAGCGAGCAATCTATGGCAATTTTGTGTTGCTGTAGCCTATTTTCTAGATTCTGCTGTGTTCTTCCCACATAAAACTTACCACAAGAGCATGGAAGTTTGTATACTCCCTTTTGTATGTTTCTTGGTACCTTGTATTTTCCATTATTTAGCAAAGAGCTTATAGTCTGTCCTGATTTAAATGCTGTTTTTATATTATGTTTTTTTTTTATTTCTTCTTAATTTTTGTGACAACATTGGGATATAATTTGTTGAAATTAAAACCCGTTTTTTCTTGCTTATTTTTTTGTAAATAGAAAAGCAGTGTGGTCTAAGAAATTATTTACTTATTTTAATGTAGAATACAAGTAGAAGGTTAGGTTGTTGTCACGTTTGAAAAGACGTTATGTTTCTAGCATATCTATTAAGTTTTAAGTAAAAATTGATTTATTACGTTACGTTCTTAAGAATGTTTCCCTTATTGTTATGTTTTTTAAATAGTCAATTATGTCACATTTTCTGAGCAATCTAGTTTACCCTATGAAAATACTCGAATCTCCGTGGTTCGCTGTCATGAGTTTTTATATTATTTCACACCGCTATACTATCACGCCATCATTCAGTTGTTTGGATGAGAAAAAACCTGTTTTGCTCACTCACATAGCAAGTAGCCTAAGGATAACATTTTATTTCGTGGAATTATTGTTTTAAATGAAGTTTTATTTCAATCGAAGTCCTCAGGGATCTATAGTAGGGCTATTACCATTTCTTATTTAAATGCTATCCCATATTGTTTGTCTTATAGAATAGCATAAAAGGTATGATTGCAGACGACTGTATCTACTGAAGTCAACACTCCTTTATTTTTAATTGAGAATCTAATGGCAGAAATGTATTCCAAAACCCAGTGGTTTTGCCCAAGATAAAATTACTGGTTATTTGGGAGATATAAGCAAGGTGTTGACGAAATATGAAAACCCCTGTTATACCCGAAAATAGAAACAAAAGAGAAAGAAGGGAGTCAATTCTTGATTATCATTTGTCATTCCGTAGTCATTGTGATGATATGCATATTAACTAACTTTTTTTTCTGTTTTTGATTGGGGTTGAAACTTGTATGTCAATGTCCCCGGGTCGAGGGAAATCCAAATCGTTAAGAAAATTTATTCAACTGAAAATGGGGTCCTAAAAGGGATCAAAAAACATTTTAGTAATGAAATTAAGACTTTAGTATTGGGACAGATTATAATGACAAGAAATGTTTTAGTTTCTGGGCACAAACTCTCTTCAAAATTGTTTCGCAAAGAGAGCACAAAACCATTTCTTCAATCAGATAATTTTTTGTTTTGATAGTAGCGACTGTTCGGTGTCTTACAAAAATAAATAAAATTAAATTAAAAACCCTGTTGTCCCTGATCAGTTTGAGACTCGCAGCCACACAACTTCTAGACAACTTCTAGTTGATAAGCAACTTCTAGTTGATAAGGTCCCATCAAAAATGGGACCCACAAAGGTCAAAATTCTTTTTCTAATACTTATTATGTCCATAGACGGAAAGAACCGCAATACTAAAAAATAACGGTTCCCCCGAAAAGAACCAATTTTATTTATTATTATTATTTATTTATGGATTGAAATTTTTATCTGAAATTGCTTGGGCCAAGGGAACCTTAATATACAAGATAAGTTTCAGTTTCAGGGAATAGCCCCCTCCCCTCTCCCCATAAAAAATAGGGCCCAAAAAAGGGTCAAATGATTTTTTTAGATTGGGCTGAAATTGTGAGAGACAGTTACCTGGGTTAATCAGACAAGATTTTTCGCTAGGAGGGTTTGGATGTTAGTGGGTTTGGAAATAGGACCGACTTCTTTTTAAAAAGTTTTTTTAATAGAAAGAAAATATTAGCTTCGCCTAACAAGTAGCCTTCTCGAAGTTTGTGCATCTTGAGCTTAGTACGAAAAAAAACGAGAAAAGAAAAAAGATGAGCAGGGTAAAAATATACCTATTATTCCGTTCCAAGCTTCGCAAGAGATTTAATACATCTTCAGCAGTAGAGGCCTGTCGCACAATGCCAATGGTGAAAGTACTGTTAGCAGGATCTATTGACTGATAAATATCTTGTAGCCTTAGAAGTCCTAAAATTTATTAAGAAAATGATTTTTACGAAATTGCAAAGTGAATAAACCTCTGATTTTTTTTTTTTTTTTTACCTTTTTCAGTTTTTTCCGATTTTCAGTTTTTTTACTTAGTTTTTGTTCTATTTCTATTCATTTTTAGTTTTGAGAACAAAACACGAAAAACTCATTGAAACAACGAAAAATCAATTGCTGAAGATGGAAATATTATAGTCTCTGATTTAGAATTAATCAAAAAAACTTTTTGCACAAAATAAGTTTTACAAAAAAAAGTAAAGAACTCCATTAAACCAAAAATGAGCAAAAATAGAATCGAATAATTTATCAAGTATGCAACTACCACAAATCAGTATCAATAAATAAATGCAACCCAGAACAAACAGAAATTAAAATAAGTCAAACCAAAAACGAGCAGAAATTAACCTGAGTAGGGTTCTAAACCCTATGCTTTCTAAATGCCAGACTATAATTTTTACTTTACCGAAAGAAATTCAAATGAGTTTACTGAAAAATATGTGCATTGTCAGTTTAATATACGTATGCTGATATCTATTCCTTAAAATCTTAATTAGTTTTTGTTTTCTTAAGGTTATAAGTGAAAACATTTAAAATAATTTTTTCAGTAAAGTACAAATTGTATTCTGGCTTTTAGAAAGCATAAGGTCTAAAACCCTATTCAGATTGATTTCTGCTCGTTTTGAGTTTGACTTATTTCAATTTCTGTTTGTTTTAGGTTTCATTTATTTATTGATACTGATTTGTGGTAGTTGTATGCCTATTTGATTCTTTTTTTGCTAATTTTTGGTTAATGGAGTTCTACACTTTTTTTTGAAAAACTTATTTTGTAAAAAAAAGTTTTTTTGATTAAATTCTGTTCGTTTTATATTGACATAGTCTTTTTCAGGGAGAAAGACTGAGCCTCTTCTGAAGTTAAGCAACCATCCCTTCCATAAAACCTTAAATACCCCCTGGGCATAATTTTTTCTTACAACACTTGCCCCTAATCTCTGGGGATTTGTTTGGACCCCAAAAGCCTTGTTATATGATATTTAGACTATATTCAATAGAATGGCTATCTCAAAGTTTCTATTAGACGCATTTCGGGATAATATGACGTGTGCGTAGGGATGAAAGAGTAGCTGCCCTCTGATCACTTTGACTCTTAAAAAGAGAAATAGAGCGTCTGATTACCAATCCAATGAGCCCCCTTTGAGGTTTATATGACCACACTTTCTATAAAAACCCTATATGTCCCCAGGCCACAACTTAAAACCCTTGCCCTGAAGGCTGGGGGGATTTGTTATCCTCAAAGACTTAACTTCCAGACCTTTCTGATAGGCTTAACAAAATGGCTGTATCAAAATTTTGATTGGACATGTTTGGGGAAATGATAGGCGTGGAGGGAGACATTTGCCATCTGATCACTTTCTTCGACTAATAAAATAAAGGCACTAGACCTCTCAATTTCCAATCGAATGAGCCCTTATGAAGCTTCTACGACAAACCTTTCTATAAACACGTTATATGCCCCAAGGGCATAACTTACGACCCTTGTCATGAGGGCTATGGAGATAACATAATTTCCAGACCTTTCAACTACGTTGAACAAAATGGTCAGATCAAAATGTTGATCGGAAATGTTTGAGGAAATGATGGGCGTTGGGGGGGATGATTCTCCCTCTGATTACTTTCAACTATTAAAAAGGGAAATAGTAATCTCGATATCCAATCGAAAGAGCCCTTTTTGAAGATTTTACGACAACACTTTCTATATGACATTATATACCCCCAGGGCATAACTTAGAACCATAGCCCTGAGGGCTGTTTGGGTTGTCATACTCAAAAACATATTTTCCGGAGCCTTTAACCACGTTCAACAAAGTTGCTATATCAAAATATTGATCGGAAGTGTTTAGGGAAATGACGGGTATGAGGGGCATTCGCCATTGATCGCTTTTGACTATTAATAAGGGCACTAGTCCTCTCAATTCCCAATTGAATGAATCCTTTTTGAAGTTTTTACGACAACGCTGGCAAAGACCTAATTTCCAGAACTTTCAACTACGTTGAACAAAATGTGTTTGGGGAAATGGTAGGCTTGGGAGGGACTTTAGTTGCCCTCCATTCACTTTAAAATATTAAATAGGGCACTAGC
This sequence comes from Artemia sp. Kazakhstan ARC1039, assembly GCA_029168905.1. Lineage (NCBI taxonomy): Eukaryota > Metazoa > Arthropoda > Branchiopoda > Anostraca > Artemiidae > Artemia > Artemia sp. Kazakhstan ARC1039. The sequence continues at coordinate 13,445 of JAQQPU010011637.1, forward strand.
GCTTTCAATTTTAAATCAAATGAGCCCTTTTTGAAGTTTCTACAACGACGCTTTCTATCAAACCTTATATGCCCCCAGGGCATAACTTACAACCCACGCGCAGAGGGCTGTGGGGGAAAAGTCATCCTCAAAGACATAATTTCCGGACTTTTCAACTACGTTGAGCAATATGGCTATCTCAAAAATTTTTATTGGATGTTTTTGGGGAAATGGTGGGTGTGGGAGGGGTGTTAGTTTTCCTCTAAAAGATTTTAACTATTAAAAAGGTCACTAGACCTTTGAAGTTTTCGAAATTTCTATTACAACGCCCAATAAAAACCTTACATGCCCCAGGGCATAACTTAAACCCTTGCCCTGAGGGGTGTGAGGGGGGAGGGCAGGTTGATCATCCTCAAAGACATGATATCCAGAACTTTTAATTACGTTGAAAAAATGGCTATCTCAAAAATTTTGCTTGGATTTGTTTGGGGAAATGGTGGGCGTGAGAGGGAGGTTAGTTGCCCTCCAATCAGTTTTGACTAGCCTATTAAAAAGAGCGCTAGCCCTTTCAATTTCCAATTGAATGAGTCTTTTTTGAAGTTTCTACGACAGCATTTCTTATAAAAAAAAACCTTATCTGCCCCCAGGGCATAACTTACAACCTTAGCCCTTAGGGCTCTGGGGGGAGTGTCATCCTCAAAGACCTAGTTTCCAGAACTTTCATCTACATTGAACAAAATGTCTGTCTCAAAATGTTGATTGGATGCGTTTGGGGAAATGGTGAGCTTGAGAGGTGGGCTAGTTGCCCTCCAATTACTTTAAATTATTAAAAAGGGCCCTAGTCCTTTCAATTTCCAATCAAATGAGCCCTTTTTGAAGTTTATACGACAACCCTTTCTATAAAGACCTTATATGCCCCCAGGGTATAACTTACAACCCTTGCCCTAAGGGCTCTGAGAGGGTTGTAATTCTAAAAGACCTAATTTCCACCCTCGCCCTGAGGGGTTTGGAGGTTTGTCATCCTCAAAATCTTAATTTCCGGAACTTCGTTGAACAAAATGGCTATCAGAATTTTAATTACATGTGTTTGGGGAACTCAGCTACGTCGAACAAAATGGCTATCAGAATTTTAATTAAATGTGTTTGGGGAAATGGTGGCCTTGAGAGGGGGGTTAGTTGCTTGCTATTCACTTTCGACTATAAAAGGGCACTAGCCCTTTCAATTTCCAATCAAATGAGCCCTTTTTGAAGTTTATACGACAACCTTTCTATAAAAACCTTATATGCCCCCAGGATACAACTTACAACCCTTGCCCTGAGGGCTCTGAGAGGGCTTTAATTCTAAAAGACCTAATTTCCAGATTTATTAACTTGTTGTAATTCTAAAAGACCTAATTTCCAGAATTATTAACTACGTTGAACAAAATGAATATCTAAAAATTTTGATTGG
>JAQQPU010011637.1:15273-27529 GCA_029168905.1 Artemia sp. Kazakhstan ARC1039
ATGGAAGTATTAGGATTCTGAAACGTTTCGCCAGTTTTTTAAACTGGTAACATGGAAGCAAAGATATAATCTTTCGTATTAGACAGAGTTTCTTCACATGTCACGCCTATAAATGACGATATCGAATCTTACCAATAACTTCCAGTTTCCTCGGGTTTTAGCATGAATTTAACTTTTTTTTTATTCTCCACTGATATCCTAGTAACATTGTGTTGACTATGCTTTACCCTAACTGGAATTTCTCCCTGTTTAAAAAAAAAATTCTCGCTTTTTAAACGCTTTAAGCTGCTTCAATGCTTGATATGCAAATCTTTGATTTGCATTAGTTACTACATGCGTTTTAATCTGAAAAAATTAATATTGTGTTTGATACAGAGTATCTTAAACTCATTGTGGTAGCAGATTAACCCCTTTGTGAAAGTGCTAAACCTGTCTGATTTTCAGATAGCTCTTTTCATTCCTTTTATATCCCGAATCTCGGTTTTTCCTTCTGTGTTGTAAGTTTGAAAACAAATAATTTCTTGTAGATATGTATTTAAAGACTGTTATATGGAACAAAGGTTCCACAAAACAGCCGTTTTTCAAACGTGAACTTAGAAGCAGTAGAATATGCTATTTGAATTAAGATCTGGTAGGTTCTCTTGCACCTTTCCAAGGCCTTTCTGAGATAATGAACTCGCAGTTGGCCCATATATTTATCAATTTTAATATAGTGCTTAAGGCTTTTTGATTATTGTACTGGTTATTTGACCTTGAGTTTTAATATACTTACGGGATTTCATAACTGGTGTCCATATCAATTAATTCTCTGCATGGATGATTGTTCATCTGTCTTCAGTTATTTTTAGCACATGTCCTCGAAATAATTGATTGCTCATCTGCCTTCAGTTATTTTTAGCAAATACAGTTTGAATGTCAGGAGTCAACCATTTTTTGAATTAGTAGGTCCTATTAGGATGAAATGTCAGTGAAACTAGGCCTTGAGGAAAATATCATTTATTTGCAATTCTGAAAATCTTTTTTAGTTGCTGCAAACGCACATTCCACGCCCTAACATTTTCTTATATTTTTGGATTGGAATTTGGATGAAACTGTCAGCGAAACTAACCATTGAAGCAAATATAATTCGTTTTCATTTCTGAACATTCTTTTTGTTTATACAATCAGATATCTTTTACCCCCCCCCGTTTTAAAAAGGATTGTAACTGTTAGGAAAACTCAATAATTAATATTCAAGGATAAATGAGTTCTCAAATTGAGACTTTCAGATGGATGACGGGGAATTAATTTTAATGTTAATTGAGTTTTGTGAGACAATAAGGAAGGGGTTCATGGTGAATACACTGCCAGATTTTATTACGACTATGAATAAGTCCCTTTCAAGATTAGATATATATGTTAAGTAATAGTGTTTAAGGATGTTGATAATCATGCTGTTCGTTCTGGTCAAAAGTGTTGAGTTCGCATGGAAGACATTGCTAGAGGGTGTGAATCGGTGAAGGACTACGACCATCTGATAATAGAGTGATTTATGAGTGGTGGTTGTGTTTTACAGGGAGGCCACATCCTTAAAACCAACCTTGATGGGACTCCTGGTGAAAGGTCAGATGTGATTTTCTTGGATGTGAATTCAATTTATGCTTCTGCAATGTCACATTATTCTCTACCGTGCGGTAACTACAAATGAACAAACACTCTCTTTGATGGTGATTTCTCCGACATTGCCACTGTCGATGAGTGTGGAGCTGTGGGTTGTTTTTTAAGTCTATGGTGGAATCTCCGTTGGGGATTTTGTAAGTCGATAGTGAAATCGCATGGCTTGGTGAAGGTTTCTGTCTTCCCCTCAAATAGACCCATGACCTACAACCTTTGGGCCCCTACAATCGTTCACTGGTTGACGAAAGGATGTATTGAACCCTATCAAACATAAAACTTATTGCAGTTCTCTTACCAAAGTAGAATATTGTTGTGCATCATGTTTTCTCAAAATGGACGGGTTTAAACATACAGTTACACACTCGGTACAGTTACCGAGAGAGCGGAAGGTAAAAGTATATTATTGGGATAAGGATTAATCATTTATGAAAATGAGAACCAATAATTTAATATGGATTTGGCATTTGGTGATATCATTAGTTCACGGATATATTTTACAAGCTGCGATTTGGAGTTTTGCCCTGAACTAGTGAAGCACCCAACTGCAAATCAAACTTTATACTGAAAATCTAAAACTGGGAGCAGTATGATTCACAAAGTTGTGCTTGCTACCCCCTAAAGTCTACCATACATTGGCCCAACATTAGGGTGTTAAAGACATTGCAAAATGATGTCCGGTAATTACGTAAATGAAGAGTTTGGTATAAATGACCATGAGAACTGGGTAAAAAAAACATGAAAACTCTGCATACAAAATGAATGGTGACCTGTTCTTTGAAATACAAAAATTATACTGTAAAATTAAAAAAAATATGCACTGTCAGTACTATTTGATACAGTATATGTTTGCAGGGGATTATTTAAAGCAACTCCTTCTTGAGCTTTATTTAGCATCTCAACGCGACATATGTGTAAGGCTTGGGGAAATTCTAAGTCTGAATAGAATAGATTGAATCATCGCTAAATGAACTTTGTAAGCGTAAAGTGAATTTCAACCTGACGTAATGTCATCCTTTTTTCCTACTTAAAAAATCAAATATTTTTGAAAATATGAAAAGACATATAAAATGCAGTTTTTTTGTAAAAAGTGATTCTATTTTTTTTTATTAAAAAGCCACTAGAACTTTTAATTTTTGTTCAAATAAGCCCTCTTGCAAAATTCTAGGACCTCTGGGTCGATACGATTAGAAAAAAAGAAAAAAAGTGCGAATAAACCCGCATCCGTGATCTTTTTTCTGGCAAAAAATACAAAATTCCACATTTTTTAGATAGGAGCTTGAAACCTCTACAGTAAGGTTCTCTGATACACGGAATCTTATGGTGTAATTTTATTAAGATTCTATGATTTTTAGGGATTGATTTTTCCCTTTGTATGAAAATGGGGCAAAGTTTCTCAGGCTCTTAACTTTTATGGATATGAGTAAACTTGGTGAAACTTATGTATTTAAAATCAGCATAAAAATGAGATTCTTTTGATGTATATATTGGTGCTAAAATTCCGTTTTTTAGAGTTCGGTTATATTGAGACGAGTCGCTCTTACTATACAATTTGTTACCACGAACTGTTTGATAGTGAATTGAAACGTATATTTATCTTGTAAATGTACTTTTCCCCCAGAAAGATCTTTTGAAGAAATAAATATATTTTCACTAGATTTATGGTTAGGTTAGGTTGGGATGTTTTTTAGGTTTTTTAGGTTAGGTTAGGTTTGGATGTTAGGTTAGGATGTTTAGGTTATATGAAAGTTTATATCTAATATTCAATTTGCTAGATTATATCTCAAGATAAACGCCCTAACGTATTTGTATGGATATTTCATGTCTGTCAATTGATTTCCAAGTGAAAATATATTACTCTGTTCAGATAGTAGTGGTTTTTTTATTTTCTAAGAATAAAATGTTGCAGTAAATATTTTGGGCGTAATTTATTTACTAGGAAAATTTGTAATATCAGGAAAATGTGTTAGTTTTTGTTAATTTTATTACTTTTTATAACTTTTTTTTGTCATTATATTTTCTTTCTAATTCAAGTGTCTTGTAATTCTTTTTTATCCCCTATGTGTTATAACATGTTTTCGATAACTAAATTTTCATAAACATTTCTTATCACCAAGTTTTGTCTTACTAATTAATTTCCTAGACAATATTTTTTCTGCTTACTGGATTTTGCTAAACCCTTTTTTTGTTTCCCAAGTTTTTTGGCTAACATATTTCGAGCCGAACATTTTTTCAGCTCAGTGATATTCTTAAGAAGAAATGTGTTCAAAGTGCTTGAAAAATAATAAGTGCTCAAAAAATCAAAGTCTTAAGAAAATTCAAGCTGTGAAAAAATTTAAATATTTCAAAAATCCAAGTCTTGAAAAAAAGGAAAATTTTAATTTTAAAAATCGTACATTTTTTTGGGGGGGGGGGAGGGATGAAATTTTTGGGGGGAAATGTTCAGAATAACAAATAAATTAAACTTGCCTCAAGGACTAGCTTTGGAGACATCACAAAGGCTTTATTTATGTACTCTTCAGGTTTAAATATTCCTATCTATATTTTTCTAGTCCTCCTCCTTCATCTCCCTAAAAGTTTCATAAAAATAATAAGAAGAAGGAGCCGTAAATTCAAAATTGAAATTTTTCCTTTAATACTAGCGTAAAGGTCACTATTCTTTAGCAATTTAACTGCGCTATTTACTGTCAAGTAAAAAACTATTTTTATTTTTAATTTGTATTAGTTTTTAACTGATTTATATTAGATAAACTAGATTTCGTAATTACTCTGAATAAAGTCAGAGCAAAGCCCATAGCGGGCGTGAGTGTCCCATCATAACCATGATATATTTCCAAACAATGTTTCACATCACAAACAGAACAGCCACATAAATGTTTTCTGTCTTATGACATTTTGGTTGAATCTGGCCCAAACTTTTATTTGCTTTACAAAATTAATTAAGATTATTTAGCTCCTATCTACAAAAATGCGAAATTTAGTATTTTTGCCAGAAGAAAGATCACGGATGCGTGCTTATTTGTTTTTTTTTCCCCAGGGGTGATCGCATCGACCCAGTGGTCCTAGAATTATCAGGAGAGAGCTTATTCGAACGGAACTTAAGAGTTTTAGTGTCCCTCTTTAATGACCAAAAAATAGGAGGGCAACCAGACCCCCTCCCACGTCCCTTTTTTCTCAAAATCGTCTGATCAAAATGTTAAGATAGCCATTTTGTTCAGCATAGTTGAAAGGCGGAATAACTATGCCTTTGGAGTTTTGAACACCCCCTCCCTCAGCCCATGGGGAAAAGTCTTTAAGTTGCAAAATTTGCCCATTGCTGACGTATAGTATTTGTTTTTGAGAAGTATGTATACATTTTTCGGGTGGGGGCGGGCATTTATTCTGCTGGTGGGATTTTCCACGAGGATTAATGTTCCATGGGGAGGGAAGTTTTCAGGGAGAGATTTTTCAGGGGAAATTTTACACTAGGGAATTTGCCAGAATTCCTGTACGAAATTCGTCTTACGTCTTGCTTTTTCTTTGCCGACTCAATTTCACGTGTGGAGAAGTTAATGGTTAATATCCGGGGTAAATGTTCACCAGGAAAAAATTGTCTAGAGAAAAAATCCTCGTGGAAGAGTAATTTTTCCGTGAAGGCGTAGCCAGACTTCCTGCCATTATTTAAAAAAGATCAGACATTAATTAAAAAAAAATTCAACTGTAAGTAAGGAGTAACATTCAAACTTAAGACGAACAGAAATTATTACGTATATTAGGGGGGCTGCTCTATCTCAACATCCTGCTCTTTACGCTAAAGTTGGAATTCAGTCCCAATAAAACGATTCCTGAAACATTATGTTCGTTTAATTGGAACAATAAGAAGCTTTCTTTAAAAAATACTAAAAACTTTAGCGTAAAGAACGAGGTGTTAAGGAAGAGCAATCCCCCTCTTATAGGTAACAATATCTGTTACTTTTTAGTTTTAGTGTTGTTCCTTACTTTCATTTGAAAAAAAATTGATTTTATTTAATTTACTGACTAATAAAAATACATTTTTCATACACTACAAATTATTTCTATTTGAGTGTAAATGGCGTCCAGAATTTTAGAAGACTTTAGGAGCGTTAGCGTGGCTCCTGTTCGTAATAATTTCTGTTTGTTTAAGTTTGACTTAATTAATCATTTTAATTTTTGCTTGTTTTGAGTCTCATTTATTCATCTTGAATTCTTTTTGTTGGTTCGAAGTTTGAATTTTTCTATGATATTAATTCTGCTTGTCTTTGGTTTTAACATAGCTTTTTACTTTTTTTTGAAAAATGTCTATTTTGAAAGGTTATTTTTAAAATAATGGATAGAAAAGCGAAAAGGTGTGTCTCCTAGGTTAATATCTTATCCCCATCTTAGCCCCAGGGGTAAGAACTGCAAATGAAAGATATAGCTCTTGTAAAACGTAACATTTTTATAGTGGAGGGAGATGGAGGCAAGCTTTTGCAGCCACTCAATAAAAGTTCAAACTTATAAAATTGATTGAATGATTTCTGGCTTCCTTAAAATCTTTTTTTTGCATTTTATTTGTAACCCTTCTCCAAGAATGTCCCTAGCACCCACAAATATAATTATCTGCATACTAATTAAGTTGCGACGCTCTTTTAACCGAATTTGGCATAATAAAGAACGCATGGGCGGTGACTTAATAAAGAGCGATGTATTACCAACGTTTTCCTCCCACGGGATCAAAATAATGAACAGGCAGTTGTAGAAATTTGGGTGAGGGTTCATTTGATAGACAGGGTCGTATTAAAAAGCCTAGGACAATCGAAGCGCTTTCCTATATATTATAACTGCAGGTCAAAATTTTATTATGCCCATTTAAATCATAATGGCTTTTTCCAACGAGACATAGCCATGTTTTTCTCTTGACAAGTGTCTATTTCTTAATTGTATAGATTCGTGTTTCCTAATGTGGGGCGCAAGCCCCATCGGTGGGCATGGCAATATGCTGGTGGATCATGGGCAGTACTTACACCTTTTGACTGACTATACTTTAGAACCTTAATTTTGAAAAAAAAAATTTTTCATGAGAATGACGTCGGTACTGTTAGTACTATGACGTCGGTATATAGGTGTTCCTATTATGTGAACACCTCTAAAAACCAGTCACGAAAACCCAAGGTATCCACTCGACAAAAGCAAAGAATTGACGCTATCTGATGTTGTATAAACAAGTATTCAGGGGTTTCTCACTCTGGGAACTATATTTAAACTGTTGTTTTTTGGGGTTGGGGGGGGAGGGGTAAAGTTACCTTGGTTAGGTTAGGTTACGTATTTAATATATGAAGTGCCTTACCAACCACACACCCCCACCCCACCACTCCTAATGTGCAAATATATAGCCCAAATTTGTTTCTAAACTATTATATTTTCATCCTACTTTGTTTTATTTCATTAGTATTAACCAAACTTGACTTTTTAGAGGTGTCCATATAATGGGAAAGTACCATGAAGTCATATTCAAATATATTTAAAGAGTAAAAGAGATTGATGATAGTATTGCCATAACTTTATACGTTATATAAAAGGTAATACATTCAGAAAATATTTGTCATTAATATAAAATATGCGTAGAGGATGACTGAAAAAATACACTAAATAAATGGCCTTTTAAGCATCCTTCATGTGAATACAGGTAACATTTCAAATGACCAAGTTTATATCGCGAGGGGGGAAACGTGACCTTAGAAACGGTTGTGTGGAGCATGGCTCAAAACTGGTTGGGAACCAGAACCGGTTGGGAATGTTTAGATCAATTATTTGCTGAAGGAGAGACTTCCAGGCGTATACTTACTTCAAAGGCTTTGCGAATTTACTTTTTCTCCTGCCTGTTCTAGGCCCCTGGAATCAATAGATAACCAGCCGTCTTATTTATTTGTTAAGTGGAGTCTTTAAAAAAGTGATTCCTTACCTTCATTAGATTCATAGAAATATATCAGTTTTTTCCATCCATAATAATCTACGACGTCTAGGACTGCTTGATAGTAATTCGGCCGCAAAGCTAATGCATAGTCAAGTGAGCCAAGGGGGCTTAATGGAATCTGTAAATAAAAAAAAAAGAAGATAAAGAAAGTTTAAAAAAAATTAAAACTTTAAGAATGTCCATTCAATTACACTCCTACCTTTGAACCTTGATGCTGAGCTACCTAATTCAGGTTGAGATTAAATTGACACCAGACAGCATATTTCAAGTTCAACACATTCATTTCAAGACAGCATAGTTTCGAGACAACATATTCGTCACGCTCACAGTTCGTGTATTAAAATTTTGACAACTTTTAGCTCAAGAACTCTTTAAAGTTCACTTTCAAAACTGCATTTAACAGTAAAATCTATGGAATCTTGAAGATTTCCTTTAAAAAATCCTTAGTCATAAGACATATCCCGTTAAACGTTCTTATTTTTCTTTTATCAACGTTATTTTTGTGCACATTGCATAAAACAAGTAGTTTACTTTTTTCTATTAAGCTTTATACTGTAAAACAATGAAATAAACTTACAATTTTTTGTGCAGTATTTAATTTTTGGCCCAATAGAACGGTCTTCGAATTAGGTTTCTTCCTCCTGAAACTGTTATATTTTTCTACATAATACGAGGTGTACACAGGAGCATCACAATATGTTTTGGTAATTTAAAACTGTCGGTGTGGTATGATAAAGCCCTTCTAAAATACAAACAAACATAAAAACAATGAAAGTTTTTTATTATTTGTTGGATTTCATAGATAAAACCTATTTTAGTATCAGTTTAATGTCTTTTCCCTTTTAATATAAATTCGATTTTCCTCTTTTCAGTCATTCTTCAAATACCTCGAGTTCAAATCCTTCCACTCTGCTTTAAATACATGGGCTAATTGTTTTAAATTCTGGTTGGACATCCCGTAAGACTGGGTCACCCTGCTAGCTGTACTAGCAGAATTTCTTTGATTAACATCCAATCATGTTGGTCAATAAGGGGGACAAAGCCTCCATTCAATTCAAGTAGACTATAGTCTAATAAATTAGAAGTATTTTTTTCGTATTTTATCAGAGTGACAATTCCTTAACCTGAGATAAGTTAGGGAAGTTTGCCAAGGTTCATTGCTCCAGCTTTGTTGGAGATACTCCCAGAGAGAGGAGAAGTAATCATAGTATCGGGTGTCTCATGGTAATGGATGGCTAGGCAATTATGGGCTTTAAATTGACCTATAGTCCCCTGACTACTGACATAGATATAGGCATTGAAGACGCGTGACTTTTTCATAACCAGTGTTAAAAAATCACTGATTTCAAAAATGACCTCCAAAAGATTTTCACTCCCTCCCCCTCTCCAAAATCCACTGTCCACTCCCGTGGACATCGGTTCCTAATCAAGTAAATCAAACATATATGTCGACAATATAACAATTTTATTTTTATCAAGAGAAAGAAGCATGAAATTGATTGTAATTTACAATCAATGCACCTGTAATTACAGGTGGAAACAATAAAAGTAGTTTCTGTCACCAACAATACAAAGAAATACTTTACATTTCACAGAAACACTTGATTCCAGTTCTGGAAGCAAATCGGTAATAACTGATCATACGGTGAGCCATGTTCATTCCGCTCATGTACTTGTTGTAGTCAGCTACAGACCTTGGGCAAGAGATTGTGATCTGCTTCCCCTGCTTTTGTCCCATCTTTCCACTGTTGTCTCTTCTTCTACTGCCTTGCAATTTGAGCCTAGTGTCACAATTCTTGAGTCAAACCAGTCCCTGATGGTTAGCTTCCGATCTTCTCGCACAAATTCTACGCTTGACTCTCTCCCTTTCTTCTTCCTTTCTTTCTGTGGCATCAGAGGTATGGTCTCTTTTCCAAATCTATTTTGCACGATTGTGCCAGTTGCATTTATCTTCATTTCCCATAGAAGGTCCAGTAGTTTTGTTGAGTTGAAAAAATGATCAAAGTAGAGGCTAGATACGGGTGGGAGAGTTTGAGATAGCCTTACGATTCCAGGTGCAAGGTCATGGCATAGCATACTTTCAGGAGCCGTAGTGGCACCCTGATAAATCTCGAAGTCAACTATGAAGCCCTTCGGATTAGCAAAAACGTTTTTGAAACCAACGGGGTTAAATCTCGAAATCAAGTATGAGGCCCTTCGGATTAGCAAAAACAAAGTTTTTGAGGCCAACGGGGTTTGGCTTATTGGGTAAATACTGCCTTAACGACATATTTCCGTTAAATGGGATCATCTGCTCATCAATTGAACAACTTTTGTCTATTGGGAAAGAAAGGAAAAGGGCAAGGAAACGGTCGATAATTGACTGAACTCTCCACAACCGATTATTCCTCTTAATGTCGTCAGTACAACAAGTTTTAGATTGCTTCTTAGAGTCAAGAAGCGTTTTTTTCCAATATTTTCTGATATCTGGTTAACACAGTACTGTGCCTTTCAGGACATTTCGATTTGAGGATATTTGAGATTACCCATCAGTATACAACTCAAGTAAATGTCTTAAGTTCGTCACTAGTGATATTCAGGTTCTTGTGGAATTTTGTTGATAGGTATAGTTTGTGGCATATACCGTTTCATTCAAAAAAGACTGGGGGAAGTGCCATGTGAAAAATTCTTCTGGTTTCAAAACAGAATGGTCGGTAAAGGTAACTTCATCTCTTACTGAACCCAAGTGAATGTCAAACCTCTGTCATCGCAGCAATATTCGCTGCAGGTCGCTGCAATATTCGAGCCCGCTCGGCTAGAGCTATATCATCTTCAAGATCAGACTCAAGCTCAGATACTTCCTCGTCGATGATACTTTCGTGTGGCTCATCGAGATGATAATATCGTGTGGCACAAAGAGGTCATCATCACTTTCATCTACAGAAAGGTCCTCGGCATCACTAGCGTCAATAATTGCCAAGGCCTCAGACAAGGTAACTATAAGAGAAAACATGGTTGTCAACTTTTGAAGATGACCATAAGCTGAAAGATGAAAGTAAAGAAAACACAAATAAGTAAAGAAAAATAATATTCAATAATGCAGTTACTGTAATTAAAGAATATTCATAATGCAGTTTCATGTTCATTCATTAAAATTTTTCATTAAGCTTTAGAACCTCCACTCTGGAGTTTAATTAATTTATGATCTCTAAGAGGTTGGTAAGATAAGATATTTATTTTAAAAAATTACTATCACAAGCCCACAAAGGGCCAAATTTGGACTTTGGAGTCAAAATAACATATGAAAACACGAAAACTGGCAAAAATGCAAAAACAATAACGAAAAAGAAAAAACCAGAATGAACAATTATTTGTGATTTAATAATTTTACTGTAAAAAGTCAATTAAAAAGTTGAAAAGATGAAAACTGTTCAAACTAAACCTAAAAAAATACCATAAACACAATTAAAAAAATAATTAAAAGGGACATGAAAAAATAGGGGGGGGGTGGCGTAAATAAGTGAATAAACACAAAAAAAGAACGATATATAAATATATATAAAATTAAAACAGACGCTAAAAAGGTTTCAATAATTTAACTAGGCCTATATAAAGTCAGTTCAAAAGATAAGTGTCTATGACCTAATATTAAAACCATAGAGAGTGAGGTGGCATATTGCCTGGATGAAAAAAAATATATTTTTGGTTCAATTGTGCCTGTTTTTCCCAGCTGTTAGTTTTTATTTCCCAAGTAATGATACCTTTTTTTATTTTGAAATGGTTTTCTATTTCAATGAGTTTGCTAGACCTCAGAACCTAAATACCTCCGAAAAGAAAAACCAGAATGAACAATTATTTGTGATTTAATAATTTTACTGTAAAAAGTCAATTAAAAATTTGAAAAGACAAAAGCTGGTCAAACTAAACTTACGAAATATCATAAATACAAGTTTAAAAAATAATTTAAAAGGACATGAAACAATAGAGGAGGGGTAAAATAAGTGAATAAACACAAAAAAAAACGAGATATAAATATATATTTGAGATTAAAACAGACGGTAAAAAGGTGTCAATAATTTAACGATAAGTGCTTATGACCTATTATTAAAACCATAGACAGTGAGGTGGCATATTGCCTGGCTGAAAAAAAAATATTTTTTTGGTTCAAGTGTGCTTTTTTTCCCCAGCTGTTGCTTTTTATTTTTCCAAATAATGATACTTCATTTGATTTTGGAATGGTTTTCTTTTTCAATGAGGTCGCTAGACCTTATTAGATCCGATGGACATTCTGGAAAACAGTCTCGTTCCTTGTCAAAATTAAACAGTTTCTACTGTTTTGCAACCATTCTCCTTCACAGTATACTATTTTGACTATCTATTTTGGACGTTGAATAGTTGCTCTAAATTTCCTCTCTGGTAAAGAAAAAACAATTAAAATAGGAAGTTCTTCTATTGTGTCAGCTCTTAACTTCAAAATACTTAATTGAGAACTGATGTACATGGAGATGGACATCGAACTTTAGTCACCCACCAGTAGATGGCGTAATGGATATAGGTGGCAAAATCACTCCCAAAATGAAGTTGTAATCCTTCAAAGTGAGCTTATTTTTTTCAAAAAAAAAATTAGAAATTTTCTTACCTTTTGCCCTCCGGCTCTTTTTCAATTTCGAA